>CM029451.1:22234852-22502855 GCA_017140165.1 Eucalyptus shirleyi | reverse complement strand
GAACTCTCCGGACATTTCTTAAGACGAGAAATGGCTTTTGCTTCAAATAAGTTTGCAATGCGTAACATGACGGGTGCGATCATACCAGCACTAATGCACCGGATCCCATCAGAACTCCGAAGTTAAGCGTGCTTGGGCGAGAGTAGTACTAGGATGGGTGACCTCCTGGGAAGTCCTCGTGTTGCACCCCTCTTTTTCGTTTTCGGATTTATTTCGCTCTTATTTTTATTTGACGATTTGACGATTTGCCGGGCCGAGATTTCGATCGAGGGAAACGGTTTTTAAAAGTTTTCCGTATATTTTTCCTTGTTTCTAAGTTAATATATCGTTAATTATCCGGCGATTGCGCAACGGCTCCTCGAAAGCCGGAAGTAGAACTCTCCGGACATTTCTTAAGACGAGAAATGGCTTTTGCTTCAAATAAGTTTGCAATGCGTAACATGACGGGTGCGATCATACCAGCACTAATGCACCGGATCCCATCAGAACTCCGAAGTTAAGCGTGCTTGGGCGAGAGTAGTACTAGGATGGGTGACCTCCTGGGAAGTCCTCGTGTTGCACCCCTCTTTTTCGTTTTTATTTTTATTTGACGATTTGCCGGCTCGAGATTTCGATCGATTTCGGATTTATTTCGCTCTTATTTTTATTTGACGATTTGACGATTTGCCGGGCGAGATTTCGATCGAGGGAAACGGTTTTTAAAAGTTTTCCGTATATTTTTCCTTGTTTCTAAGTTAATATATCGTTAATTATCCGGCGATTGCGCAACGGCTCCTCGAAAGCCGGAAGTAGAACTCTCCGGACATTTCTTAAGACGAGAAATGGCTTTTGCTTCAAATAAGTTTGCAATGCGTAACATGACGGGTGCGATCATACCAGCACTAATGCACCGGATCCCATCAGAACTCCGAAGTTAAGCGTGCTTGGGCGAGAGTAGTACTAGGATGGGTGACCTCCTGGGAAGTCCTCGTGTTGCACCCCTTTTTTTCGTTTTTATTTTTATTTGACGATTTGCCGGCTCGAGATTTCGATCGATTTCGGATTTATTTCGCTCTTATTTTTATTTGACGATTTGACGATTTGCCGGGCCGAGATTTCGATCGAGGAAACGGTTTTTAAAAGTTTTCCGTATATTTTTCCTTGTTTCTAAGTTAATATATCGTTAATTATCCGGCGATTGCGCAACGGCTCCTCGAAAGCCGGAAGTAGAACTCTCCGGACATTTCTTAAGACGAGAAATGGCTTTTGCTTCAAATAAGTTTGCAATGCGTAACATGACGGGTGCGATCATACCAGCACTAATGCACCGGATCCCATCGGAACTCCGAAGTTAAGCGTGCTTGGGCGAGAGTAGTACTAGGATGGGTGACCTCTGAGGGAAGTCCTCGTGTTGCACCCCTCTTTTTCGTTTTTATTTTTATTTGACGATTTGCCGGCTCGAGATTTCGATCGATTTCGGATTTATTTCGCTCTTATTTTTATTTGACGATTTGACGATTTGCCGGGCCGAGATTTCGATCGAGGGAAACGGTTTTTAAAAGTTTTCCGTATATTTTTCCTTGTTTCTAAGTTAATATATCGTTAATTATCCGGCGATTGCGCAACGGCTCCTCGAAAGCCGGAAGTAGAACTCTCCGGACATTTCTTAAGACGAAAATGGCTTTTGCTTCAAATAAGTTTGCAATGCGTAACATGACGGGTGCGATCATACCAGCACTAATGCACCGGATCCCATCAGAACTCCGAAGTTAAGCGTGCTTGGGCGAGAGTAGTACTAGGATGGGTGACCTCCTGGGAAGTCCTCGTGTTGCACCCCTCTTTTTCGTTTTTATTTTTATTTGACGATTTGCCGGCTCGAGATTTCGATCGATTTCGGATTTATTTCGCTCTTATTTTTATTTGACGATTTGACGATTTGCCGGGCCGAGATTTCGATCGAGGGAAACGGTTTTTAAAAGTTTTCCGTATATTTTTCCTTGTTTCTAAGTTAATATATCGTTAATTATCCGGCGATTGCGCAACGGCTCCTCGAAAGCCGGAAGTAGAACTCTCCGGACATTTCTTAAGACGAGAAATGGCTTTTGCTTCAAATAAGTTTGCAATGCGTAACATGACGGGTGCGATCATACCAGCACTAATGCACCGGATCCCATCAGAACTCCGAAGTTAAGCGTGCTTGGGCGAGAGTAGTACTAGGATGGGTGACCTCCTGGGAAGTCCTCGTGTTGCACCCCTCTTTTTCGTTTTTATTTTTATTTGACGATTTGCCGGCTCGAGATTTCGATCGATTTCGGATTTATTTCGCTCTTATTTTTATTTGACGATTTGACGATTTGCCGGGCCGAGATTTCGATCGAGGAAACGGTTTTTAAAAGTTTTCCGTATATTTTTCCTTGTTTCTAAGTTAATATATCGTTAATTATCCGGCGATTGCGCAACGGCTCCTCGAAAGCCGGAAGTAGAACTCTCCGGACATTTCTTAAGACGAGAAATGGCTTTTGCTTCAAATAAGTTTGCAATGCGTAACATGACGGGTGCGATCATACCAGCACTAATGCACCGGATCCCATCGAACTCCGAAGTTAAGCGTGCTTGGGCGAGAGTAGTACTAGGATGGGTGACCTCTGGGAAGTCCTCGTGTTGCACCCCTCTTTTTCGTTTTTATTTTTATTTGACGATTTGCCGGCTCGAGATTTCGATCGATTTCGGATTTATTTCGCTCTTATTTTTATTTGACGATTTGACGATTTGCCGGGCCGAGATTTCGATCGAGGGAAACGGTTTTTAAAAGTTTTCCGTATATTTTTCCTTGTTTCTAAGTTAATATATCGTTAATTATCCGGCGATTGCGCAACGGCTCCTCGAAAGCCGGAAGTAGAACTCTCCGGACATTTCTTAAGACGAGAAATGGCTTTTGCTTCAAATAAGTTTGCAATGCGTAACATGACGGGTGCGATCATACCAGCACTAATGCACCGGATCCCATCAGAACTCCGAAGTTAAGCGTGCTTGGGCGAGAGTAGTACTAGGATGGGTGACCTCCTGGGAAGTCCTCGTGTTGCACCCCTCTTTTTCGTTTTTATTTTTATTTGACGATTTGCCGGCTCGAGATTTCGATCGATTTCGGATTTATTTCGCTCTTATTTTTATTTGACGATTTGACGATTTGCCGGGCCGAGATTTCGATCGAGGGAAACGGTTTTTAAAAGTTTTCCGTATATTTTTCCTTGTTTCTAAGTTAATATATCGTTAATTATCCGGCGATTGCGCAACGGCTCCTCGAAAGCCGGAAGTAGAACTCTCCGGACATTTCTTAAGACGAGAAATGGCTTTTGCTTCAAATAAGTTTGCAATGCGTAACATGACGGGTGCGATCATACCAGCACTAATGCACCGGATCCCATCAGAACTCCGAAGTTAAGCGTGCTTGGGCGAGAGTAGTACTAGGATGGGTGACCTCTTGGGAAGTCCTCGTGTTGCACCCCTCTTTTTCGTTTTTATTTTTATTTGACGATTTGCCGGCTCGAGATTTCGATCGATTTCGGATTTATTTCGCTCTTATTTTTATTTGACGATTTGACGATTTGCCGGGCGAGATTTCGATCGAGGGAAACGGTTTTTAAAAGTTTTCCGTATATTTTTCCTTGTTTCTAAGTTAATATATCGTTAATTATCCGGCGATTGCGCAACGGCTCCTCGAAAGCCGGAAGTAGAACTCTCCGGACATTTCTTAAGACGAGAAATGGCTTTTGCTTCAAATAAGTTTGCAATGCGTAACATGACGGGTGCGATCATACCAGCACTAATGCACCGGATCCCATCAGAACTCCGAAGTTAAGCGTGCTTGGGCGAGAGTAGTACTAGGATGGGTGACCTCCTGGGAAGTCCTCGTGTTGCACCCCTCTTTTTCGTTTTTATTTTTATTTGACGATTTGCCGGCTCGAGATTTCGATCGATTTCGGATTTATTTCGCTCTTATTTTTATTTGACGATTTGACGATTTGCCGGGCCGAGATTTCGATCGAGGAAACGGTTTTTAAAAGTTTTCCGTATATTTTTCCTTGTTTCTAAGTTAATATATCGTTAATTATCCGGCGATTGCGCAACGGCTCCTCGAAAGCCGGAAGTAGAACTCTCCGGACATTTCTTAAGACGAGAAATGGCTTTTGCTTCAAATAAGTTTGCAATGCGTAACATGACGGGTGCGATCATACCAGCACTAATGCACCGGATCCCATCAGAACTCCGAAGTTAAGCGTGCTTGGGCGAGAGTAGTACTAGGATGGGTGACCTCCTGGGAAGTCCTCGTGTTGCACCCCTCTTTTTCGTTTTTATTTTTATTTGACGATTTGCCGGCTCGAGATTTCGATCGATTTCGGATTTATTTCGCTCTTATTTTTATTTGACGATTTGACGATTTGCCGGGCCGAGATTTCGATCGAGGGAAACGGTTTTTAAAAGTTTTCCGTATATTTTTCCTTGTTTCTAAGTTAATATATCGTTAATTATCCGGCGATTGCGCAACGGCTCCTCGAAAGCCGGAAGTAGAACTCTCCGGACATTTCTTAAGACGAGAAATGGCTTTTGCTTCAAATAAGTTTGCAATGCGTAACATGACGGGTGCGATCATACCAGCACTAATGCACCGGATCCCATCAGAACTCCGAAGTTAAGCGTGCTTGGGCGAGAGTAGTACTAGGATGGGTGAAGGAAGTCCTCGTGTTGCACCCCTCTTTTTCGTTTTTATTTTTATTTGACGATTTGCCGGCTCGAGATTTCGATCGATTTCGGATTTATTTCGCTCTTATTTTTATTTGACGATTTGACGATTTGCCGGGCCGAGATTTCGATCGAGGGAAACGGTTTTTAAAAGTTTTCCGTATATTTTTCCTTGTTTCTAAGTTAATATATCGTTAATTATCCGGCGATTGCGCAACGGCTCCTCGAAAGCCGGAAGTAGAACTCTCCGGACATTTCTTAAGACGAGAAATGGCTTTTGCTTCAAATAAGTTTGCAATGCGTAACATGACGGGTGCGATCATACCAGCACTAATGCACCGGATCCCATCAGAACTCCGAAGTTAAGCGTGCTTGGGCGAGAGTAGTACTAGGATGGGTGACCTCTTGGGAAGTCCTCGTGTTGCACCCCTCTTTTTCGTTTTTATTTTTATTTGACGATTTGCCGGCTCGAGATTTCGATCGATTTCGGATTTATTTCGCTCTTATTTTTATTTGACGATTTGACGATTTGCCGGGCCGAGATTTCGATCGAGGAAACGGTTTTTAAAAGTTTTCCGTATATTTTTCCTTGTTTCTAAGTTAATATATCGTTAATTATCCGGCGATTGCGCAACGGCTCCTCGAAAGCCGGAAGTAGAACTCTCCGGACATTTCTTAAGACGAGAAATGGCTTTTGCTTCAAATAAGTTTGCAATGCGTAACATGACGGGTGCGATCATACCAGCACTAATGCACCGGATCCCATCGAACTCCGAAGTTAAGCGTGCTTGGGCGAGAGTAGTACTAGGATGGGTGACCTCTGGGAAGTCCTCGTGTTGCACCCCTCTTTTTCGTTTTTATTTTTATTTGACGATTTGCCGGCTCGAGATTTCGATCGATTTCGGATTTATTTCGCTCTTATTTTTATTTGACGATTTGACGATTTGCCGGGCCGAGATTTCGATCGAGGGAAACGGTTTTTAAAAGTTTTCCGTATATTTTTCCTTGTTTCTAAGTTAATATATCGTTAATTATCCGGCGATTGCGCAACGGCTCCTCGAAAGCCGGAAGTAGAACTCTCCGGACATTTCTTAAGACGAGAAATGGCTTTTGCTTCAAATAAGTTTGCAATGCGTAACATGACGGGTGCGATCATACCAGCACTAATGCACCGGATCCCATCAGAACTCCGAAGTTAAGCGTGCTTGGGCGAGAGTAGTACTAGGATGGGTGACCTCCTGGGAAGTCCTCGTGTTGCACCCCTCTTTTTCGTTTTTATTTTTATTTGACGATTTGCCGGCTCGAGATTTCGATCGATTTCGGATTTATTTCGCTCTTATTTTTATTTGACGATTTGACGATTTGCCGGGCCGAGATTTCGATCGAGGAAACGGTTTTTAAAAGTTTTCCGTATATTTTTCCTTGTTTCTAAGTTAATATATCGTTAATTATCCGGCGATTGCGCAACGGCTCCTCGAAAGCCGGAAGTAGAACTCTCCGGACATTTCTTAAGACGAGAAATGGCTTTTGCTTCAAATAAGTTTGCAATGCGTAACATGACGGGTGCGATCATACCAGCACTAATGCACCGGATCCCATCGGAACTCCGAAGTTAAGCGTGCTTGGGCGAGAGTAGTACTAGGATGGGTGACCTCTGGGAAGTCCTCGTGTTGCACCCCTCTTTTTCGTTTTTATTTTTATTTGACGATTTGCCGGCTCGAGATTTCGATCGATTTCGGATTTATTTCGCTCTTATTTTTATTTGACGATTTGACGATTTGCCGGGTCGAGATTTCGATCGAGGGAAACGGTTTTTAAAAGTTTTCCGTATATTTTTCCTTGTTTCTAAGTTAATATATCGTTAATTATCCGGCGATTGCGCAACGGCTCCTCGAAAGCCGGAAGTAGAACTCTCCGGACATTTCTTAAGACGAGAAATGGCTTTTGCTTCAAATAAGTTTGCAATGCGTAACATGACGGGTGCGATCATACCAGCACTAATGCACCGGATCCCATCAGAACTCCGAAGTTAAGCGTGCTTGGGCGAGAGTAGTACTAGGATGGGTGACCCTCTGAGAAGTCCTCGTGATGCACCCCTCTTTTTCGTTTTTATTTTTATTTGACGATTTGCCGGCTCGAGATTTCGATCGATTTCGGATTTATTTCGCTCTTATTTTTATTTGACGATTTGACGATTTGCCGGGTCGAGATTTCGATCGAGGGAAACGGTTTTTAAAAGTTTTCCGTATATTTTTCCTTGTTTCTAAGTTAATATATCGTTAATTATCCGGCGATTGCGCAACGGCTCCTCGAAAGCCGGAAGTAGAACTCTCCGGACATTTCTTAAGACGAGAAATGGCTTTTGCTTCAAATAAGTTTGCAATGCGTAACATGACGGGTGCGATCATACCAGCACTAATGCACCGGATCCCATCAGAACTCCGAAGTTAAGCGTGCTTGGGAGAGTAGTACTAGGATGGGTGACCTCCTGGGAAGTCCTCGTGTTGCACCCCTCTTTTTCGTTTTTATTTTTATTTGACGATTTGCCGGCTCGAGATTTCGATCGATTTCGGATTTATTTCGCTCTTATTTTTATTTGACGATTTGACGATTTGCCGGGCCGAGATTTCGATCGAGGAAACGGTTTTTAAAAGTTTTCCGTATATTTTTCCTTGTTTCTAAGTTAATATATCGTTAATTATCCGGCGATTGCGCAACGGCTCCTCGAAAGCCGGAAGTAGAACTCTCCGGACATTTCTTAAGACGAGAAATGGCTTTTGCTTCAAATAAGTTTGCAATGCGTAACATGACGGGTGCGATCATACCAGCACTAATGCACCGGATCCCATCGAACTCCGAAGTTAAGCGTGCTTGGGCGAGTAGTACTAGGATGGGTGACCTCTGGGAAGTCCTCGTGTTGCACCCCTCTTTTTCGTTTTTATTTTTATTTGACGATTTGCCGGCTCGAGATTTCGATCGATTTCGGATTTATTTCGCTCTTATTTTTATTTGACGATTTGACGATTTGCCGGGCCGAGATTTCGATCGAGGAAACGGTTTTTAAAAGTTTTCCGTATATTTTTCCTTGTTTCTAAGTTAATATATCGTTAATTATCCGGCGATTGCGCAACGGCTCCTCGAAAGCCGGAAGTAGAACTCTCCGGACATTTCTTAAGACGAGAAATGGCTTTTGCTTCAAATAAGTTTGCAATGCGTAACATGACGGGTGCGATCATACCAGCACTAATGCACCGGATCCCATCGGAACTCCGAAGTTAAGCGTGCTTGGGCGAGAGTAGTACTAGGATGGGTGACCTCTGGGAAGTCCTCGTGTTGCACCCCTCTTTTTCGTTTTTATTTTTATTTGACGATTTGCCGGCTCGAGATTTCGATCGATTTCGGATTTATTTCGCTCTTATTTTTATTTGACGATTTGACGATTTGCCGGGCGAGATTTCGATCGAGGGAAACGGTTTTTAAAAGTTTTCCGTATATTTTTCCTTGTTTCTAAGTTAATATATCGTTAATTATCCGGCGATTGCGCAACGGCTCCTCGAAAGCCGGAAGTAGAACTCTCCGGACATTTCTTAAGACGAGAAATGGCTTTTGCTTCAAATAAGTTTGCAATGCGTAACATGACGGGTGCGATCATACCAGCACTAATGCACCGGATCCCATCAGAACTCCGAAGTTAAGCGTGCTTGGGCGAGAGTAGTACTAGGATGGGTGACCTCCTGGGAAGTCCTCGTGTTGCACCCCTCTTTTTCGTTTTTATTTTTATTTGACGATTTGCCGGCTCGAGATTTCGATCGATTTCGGATTTATTTCGCTCTTATTTTTATTTGACGATTTGACGATTTGCCGGGCGAGATTTCGATCGAGGGAAACGGTTTTTAAAAGTTTTCCGTATATTTTTCCTTGTTTCTAAGTTAATATATCGTTAATTATCCGGCGATTGCGCAACGGCTCCTCGAAAGCCGGAAGTAGAACTCTCCGGACATTTCTTAAGACGAGAAATGGCTTTTGCTTCAAATAAGTTTGCAATGCGTAACATGACGGGTGCGATCATACCAGCACTAATGCACCGGATCCCATCAGAACTCCGAAGTTAAGCGTGCTTGGGCGAGAGTAGTACTAGGATGGGTGACCTCCTGGGAAGTCCTCGTGTTGCACCCCTCTTTTTCGTTTTTATTTTTATTTGACGATTTGCCGGCTCGAGATTTCGATCGATTTCGGATTTATTTCGCTCTTATTTTTATTTGACGATTTGACGATTTGCCGGGCCGAGATTTCGATCGAGGGAAACGGTTTTTAAAAGTTTTCCGTATATTTTTCCTTGTTTCTAAGTTAATATATCGTTAATTATCCGGCGATTGCGCAACGGCTCCTCGAAAGCCGGAAGTAGAACTCTCCGGACATTTCTTAAGACGAGAAATGGCTTTTGCTTCAAATAAGTTTGCAATGCGTAACATGACGGGTGCGATCATACCAGCACTAATGCACCGGATCCCATCGAACTCCGAAGTTAAGCGTGCTTGGGCGAGAGTAGTACTAGGATGGGTGACCTCTGGGAAGTCCTCGTGTTGCACCCCTCTTTTTCGTTTTTATTTTTATTTGACGATTTGCCGGCTCGAGATTTCGATCGATTTCGGATTTATTTCGCTCTTATTTTTATTTGACGATTTGACGATTTGCCGGGCGAGATTTCGATCGAGGGAAACGGTTTTTAAAAGTTTTCCGTATATTTTTCCTTGTTTCTAAGTTAATATATCGTTAATTATCCGGCGATTGCGCAACGGCTCCTCGAAAGCCGGAAGTAGAACTCTCCGGACATTTCTTAAGACGAGAAATGGCTTTTGCTTCAAATAAGTTTGCAATGCGTAACATGACGGGTGCGATCATACCAGCACTAATGCACCGGATCCCATCGGAACTCCGAAGTTAAGCGTGCTTGGGCGAGAGTAGTACTAGGATGGGTGACCTCTGGGAAGTCCTCGTGTTGCACCCCTCTTTTTCGTTTTTATTTTTATTTGACGATTTGCCGGCTCGAGATTTCGATCGATTTCGGATTTATTTCGCTCTTATTTTTATTTGACGATTTGACGATTTGCCGGGCCGAGATTTCGATCGAGGAAACGGTTTTTAAAAGTTTTCCGTATATTTTTCCTTGTTTCTAAGTTAATATATCGTTAATTATCCGGCGATTGCGCAACGGCTCCTCGAAAGCCGGAAGTAGAACTCTCCGGACATTTCTTAAGACGAGAAATGGCTTTTGCTTCAAATAAGTTTGCAATGCGTAACATGACGGGTGCGATCATACCAGCACTAATGCACCGGATCCCATCGGAACTCCGAAGTTAAGCGTGCTTGGGCGAGAGTAGTACTAGGATGGGTGACCTCTGGGAAGTCCTCGTGTTGCACCCCTCTTTTTCGTTTTTATTTTTATTTGACGATTTGCCGCTCGAGATTTCGATCGATTTCGGATTTATTTCGCTCTTATTTTTATTTGACGATTTGACGATTTGCCGGGCCGAGATTTCGATCGAGGAAACGGTTTTTAAAAGTTTTCCGTATATTTTTCCTTGTTTCTAAGTTAATATATCGTTAATTATCCGGCGATTGCGCAACGGCTCCTCGAAAGCCGGAAGTAGAACTCTCCGGACATTTCTTAAGACGAGAAATGGCTTTTGCTTCAAATAAGTTTGCAATGCGTAACATGACGGGTGCGATCATACCAGCACTAATGCACCGGATCCCATCAGAACTCCGAAGTTAAGCGTGCTTGGGCGAGAGTAGTACTAGGATGGGTGACCTCCTGGGAAGTCCTCGTGTTGCACCCCTCTTTTTCGTTTTTATTTTTATTTGACGATTTGCCGGCTCGAGATTTCGATCGATTTCGGATTTATTTCGCTCTTATTTTTATTTGACGATTTGACGATTTGCCGGGCCGAGATTTCGATCGAGGGAAACGGTTTTTAAAAGTTTTCCGTATATTTTTCCTTGTTTCTAAGTTAATATATCGTTAATTATCCGGCGATTGCGCAACGGCTCCTCGAAAGCCGGAAGTAGAACTCTCCGGACATTTCTTAAGACGAGAAATGGCTTTTGCTTCAAATAAGTTTGCAATGCGTAACATGACGGGTGCGATCATACCAGCACTAATGCACCGGATCCCATCAGAACTCCGAAGTTAAGCGTGCTTGGGCGAGAGTAGTACTAGGATGGGTGACCTCCTGGGAAGTCCTCGTGTTGCACCCCTCTTTTTCGTTTTTATTTTTATTTGACGATTTGCCGGCTCGAGATTTCGATCGATTTCGGATTTATTTCGCTCTTATTTTTATTTGACGATTTGACGATTTGCCGGGCCGAGATTTCGATCGAGGGAAACGGTTTTTAAAAGTTTTCCGTATATTTTTCCTTGTTTCTAAGTTAATATATCGTTAATTATCCGGCGATTGCCAACGGCTCCTCGAAAGCCGGAAGTAGAACTCTCCGGACATTTCTTAAGACGAGAAATGGCTTTTGCTTCAAATAAGTTTGCAATGCGTAACATGACGGGTGCGATCATACCAGCACTAATGCACCGGATCCCATCAGAACTCCGAAGTTAAGCGTGCTTGGGCGAGAGTAGTACTAGGATGGGTGACCTCCTGGGAAGTCCTCGTGTTGCACCCCTCTTTTTCGTTTTTATTTTTATTTGACGATTTGCCGGCTCGAGATTTCGATCGATTTCGGATTTATTTCGCTCTTATTTTTATTTGACGATTTGACGATTTGCCGGGCCGAGATTTCGATCGAGGGAAACGGTTTTTAAAAGTTTTCCGTATATTTTTCCTTGTTTCTAAGTTAATATATCGTTAATTATCCGGCGATTGCGCAACGGCTCCTCGAAAGCCGGAAGTAGAACTCTCCGGACATTTCTTAAGACGAGAAATGGCTTTTGCTTCAAATAAGTTTGCAATGCGTAACATGACGGGTGCGATCATACCAGCACTAATGCACCGGATCCCATCAGAACTCCGAAGTTAAGCGTGCTTGGGCGAGAGTAGTACTAGGATGGGTGACCTCCTGGGAAGTCCTCGTGTTGCACCCCTCTTTTTCGTTTTTATTTTTATTTGACGATTTGCCGGCTCGAGATTTCGATCGATTTCGGATTTATTTCGCTCTTATTTTTATTTGACGATTTGACGATTTGCCGGGTCGAGATTTCGATCGAGGGAAACGGTTTTTAAAAGTTTTCCGTATATTTTTCCTTGTTTCTAAGTTAATATATCGTTAATTATCCGGCGATTGCGCAACGGCTCCTCGAAAGCCGGAAGTAGAACTCTCCGGACATTTCTTAAGACGAGAAATGGCTTTTGCTTCAAATAAGTTTGCAATGCGTAACATGACGGGTGCGATCATACCAGCACTAATGCACCGGATCCCATCAGAACTCCGAAGTTAAGCGTGCTTGGGCGAGTAGTACTAGGATGGGTGACCTCCTGGGAAGTCCTCGTGTTGCACCCCTCTTTTTCGTTTTTATTTTTATTTGACGATTTGCCGGCTCGAGATTTCGATCGATTTCGGATTTATTTCGCTCTTATTTTTATTTGACGATTTGACGATTTGCCGGGCCGAGATTTCGATCGAGGGAAACGGTTTTTAAAAGTTTTCCGTATATTTTTCCTTGTTTCTAAGTTAATATATCGTTAATTATCCGGCGATTGCGCAACGGCTCCTCGAAAGCCGGAAGTAGAACTCTCCGGACATTTCTTAAGACGAGAAATGGCTTTTGCTTCAAATAAGTTTGCAATGCGTAACATGACGGGTGCGATCATACCAGCACTAATGCACCGGATCCCATCAGAACTCCGAAGTTAAGCGTGCTTGGGCGAGAGTAGTACTAGGATGGGTGACCTCCTGGGAAGTCCTCGTGTTGCACCCCTCTATTTCGCTCTTATTTTTATTTGACGATTTGACGATTTGCCGGGCCGAGATTTCGATCGAGGGAAACGGTTTTTAAAAGTTTTCCGTATATTTTTCCTTGTTTCTAAGTTAATATATCGTTAATTATCCGGCGATTGCGCAACGGCTCCTCGAAAGCCGGAAGTAGAACTCTCCGGACATTTCTTAAGACGAGAAATGGCTTTTGCTTCAAATAAGTTTGCAATGCGTAACATGACGGGTGCGATCATACCAGCACTAATGCACCGGATCCCATCAGAACTCCGAAGTTAAGCGTGCTTGGGCGAGAGTAGTACTAGGATGGGTGACCTCTTGGGAAGTCCTCGTGTTGCACCCCTCTTTTTCGTTTTTATTTTTATTTGACGATTTGCCGGCTCGAGATTTCGATCGATTTCGGATTTATTTCGCTCTTATTTTTATTTGACGATTTGACGATTTGCCGGGCCGAGATTTCGATCGAGGGAAACGGTTTTTAAAAGTTTTCCGTATATTTTTCCTTGTTTCTAAGTTAATATATCGTTAATTATCCGGCGATTGCGCAACGGCTCCTCGAAAGCCGGAAGTAGAACTCTCCGGACATTTCTTAAGACGAGAAATGGCTTTTGCTTCAAATAAGTTTGCAATGCGTAACATGACGGGTGCGATCATACCAGCACTAATGCACCGGATCCCATCAGAACTCCGAAGTTAAGCGTGCTTGGGCGAGAGTAGTACTAGGATGGGTGACCTCCTGGGAAGTCCTCGTGTTGCACCCCTCTTTTTCGTTTTTATTTTTATTTGACGATTTGCCGGCTCGAGATTTCGATCGATTTCGGATTTATTTCGCTCTTATTTTTATTTGACGATTTGACGATTTGCCGGGCCGAGATTTCGATCGAGGAAACGGTTTTTAAAAGTTTTCCGTATATTTTTCCTTGTTTCTAAGTTAATATATCGTTAATTATCCGGCGATTGCGCAAGGCTCCTCGAAAGCCGGAAGTAGAACTCTCCGGACATTTCTTAAGACGAGAAATGGCTTTTGCTTCAAATAAGTTTGCAATGCGTAACATGACGGGTGCGATCATACCAGCACTAATGCACCGGATCCCATCAGAACTCCGAAGTTAAGCGTGCTTGGGCGAGAGTAGTACTAGGATGGGTGACCTCCTGGGAAGTCCTCGTGTTGCACCCCTCTTTTTCGTTTTTATTTTTATTTGACGATTTGCCGGCTCGAGATTTCGATCGATTTCGGATTTATTTCGCTCTTATTTTTATTTGACGATTTGACGATTTGCCGGGCCGAGATTTCGATCGAGGGAAACGGTTTTTAAAAGTTTTCCGTATATTTTTCCTTGTTTCTAAGTTAATATATCGTTAATTATCCGGCGATTGCGCAACGGCTCCTCGAAAGCCGGAAGTAGAACTCTCCGGACATTTCTTAAGACGAGAAATGGCTTTTGCTTCAAATAAGTTTGCAATGCGTAACATGACGGGTGCGATCATACCAGCACTAATGCACCGGATCCCATCAGAACTCCGAAGTTAAGCGTGCTTGGGCGAGAGTAGTACTAGGATGGGTGACCTCCTGGGAAGTCCTCGTGTTGCACCCCTCTTTTTCGTTTTTATTTTTATTTGACGATTTGCCGGCTCGAGATTTCGATCGATTTCGGATTTATTTCGCTCTTATTTTTATTTGACGATTTGACGATTTGCCGGGCCGAGATTTCGATCGAGGGAAACGGTTTTTAAAAGTTTTCCGTATATTTTTCCTTGTTTCTAAGTTAATATATCGTTAATTATCCGGCGATTGCGCAACGGCTCCTCGAAAGCCGGAAGTAGAACTCTCCGGACATTTCTTAAGACGAGAAATGGCTTTTGCTTCAAATAAGTTTGCAATGCGTAACATGACGGGTGCGATCATACCAGCACTAATGCACCGGATCCCATCAGAACTCCGAAGTTAAGCGTGCTTGGGCGAGAGTAGTACTAGGATGGGTGACCTCCTGGGAAGTCCTCGTGTTGCACCCCTCTTTTTCGTTTTTATTTTTATTTGACGATTTGCCGGCTCGAGATTTCGATCGATTTCGGATTTATTTCGCTCTTATTATTATTTGACGATTTGACGATTTGCCGAGATTTCGATCGAGGGAAACGGTTTTTAAAAGTTTTCCGTATATTTTTCCTTGTTTCTAAGTTAATATATCGTTAATTATCCGGCGATTGCGCAACGGCTCCTCGAAAGCCGGAAGTAGAACTCTCCGGACATTTCTTAAGACGAGAAATGGCTTTTGCTTCAAATAAGTTTGCAATGCGTAACATGACGGGTGCGATCATACCAGCACTAATGCACCGGATCCCATCAGAACTCCGAAGTTAAGCGTGCTTGGGCGAGAGTAGTACTAGGATGGGTGACCTCCTGGGAAGTCCTCGTGTTGCACCCCTCTTTTTCGTTTTTATTTTTATTTGACGATTTGCCGGTTCGAGATTTCGATCGATTTCGGATTTATTTCGCTCTTATTTTTATTTGACGATTTGACGATTTGCCGGGCCGAGATTTCGATCGAGGGAAACGGTTTTTAAAAGTTTTCCGTATATTTTTCCTTGTTTCTAAGTTAATATATCGTTAATTATCCGGCGATTGCGCAACGGCTCCTCGAAAGCCGGAAGTAGAACTCTCCGGACATTTCTTAAGACGAGAAATGGCTTTTGCTTCAAATAAGTTTGCAATGCGTAACATGACGGGTGCGATCATACCAGCACTAATGCACCGATCCCATCGAACTCCGAAGTTAAGCGTGCTTGGGCGAGAGTAGTACTAGGATGGGTGACCTCTGGGAAGTCCTCGTGTTGCACCCCTCTTTTTCGTTTTTATTTTTATTTGACGATTTGCCGGCTCGAGATTTCGATCGATTTCGGATTTATTTCGCTCTTATTTTTATTTGACGATTTGACGATTTGCCGGGCCGAGATTTCGATCGAGGAAAACGGTTTTTAAAAGTTTTCCGTATATTTTTCCTTGTTTCTAAGTTAATATATCGTTAATTATCCGGCGATTGCGCAACGGCTCCTCGAAAGCCGGAAGTAGAACTCTCCGGACATTTCTTAAGACGAGAAATGGCTTTTGCTTCAAATAAGTTTGCAATGCGTAACATGACGGGTGCGATCATACCAGCACTAATGCACCGGATCCCATCAGAACTCCGAAGTTAAGCGTGCTTGGGCGAGAGTAGTACTAGGATGGGTGACCTCCTGGGAAGTCCTCGTGTTGCACCCCTCTTTTTCGTTTTTATTTTTATTTGACGATTTGCCGGCTCGAGATTTCGATCGATTTCGGATTTATTTCGCTCTTATTTTTATTTGACGATTTGACGATTTGCCGGGCCGAGATTTCGATCGAGGGAAACGGTTTTTAAAAGTTTTCCGTATATTTTTCCTTGTTTCTAAGTTAATATATCGTTAATTATCCGGCGATTGCGCACGGCTCCTCGAAAGCCGGAAGTAGAACTCTCCGGACATTTCTTAAGACGAGAAATGGCTTTTGCTTCAAATAAGTTTGCAATGCGTAACATGACGGGTGCGATCATACCAGCACTAATGCACCGGATCCCATCAGAACTCCGAAGTTAAGCGTGCTTGGGCGAGAGTAGTACTAGGATGGGTGACCTCCTGGGAAGTCCTCGTGTTGCACCCCTCTTTTTCGTTTTTATTTTTATTTGACGATTTGCCGGCTCGAGATTTCGATCGATTTCGGATTTATTTCGCTCTTATTTTTATTTGACGATTTGACGATTTGCCGGGTCGAGATTTCGATCGAGGGAAACGGTTTTTAAAAGTTTTCCGTATATTTTTCCTTGTTTCTAAGTTAATATATCGTTAATTATCCGGCGATTGCGCAACGGCTCCTCGAAAGCCGGAAGTAGAACTCTCCGGACATTTCTTAAGACGAGAAATGGCTTTTGCTTCAAATAAGTTTGCAATGCGTAACATGACGGGTGCGATCATACCAGCACTAATGCACCGGATCCCATCAGAACTCCGAAGTTAAGCGTGCTTGGGCGAGAGTAGTACTAGGATGGGTGACCTCCTGGGAAGTCCTCGTGTTGCACCCCTCTTTTTCGTTTTTATTTTTATTTGACGATTTGCCGGCTCGAGATTTCGATCGATTTCGGATTTATTTCGCTCTTATTTTTATTTGACGATTTGACGATTTGCCGGGCCGAGATTTCGATCGAGGGAAACGGTTTTTAAAAGTTTTCCGTATATTTTTCCTTGTTTCTAAGTTAATATATCGTTAATTATCCGGCGATTGCGCAACGGCTCCTCGAAAGCCGGAAGTAGAACTCTCCGGACATTTCTTAAGACGAGAAATGGCTTTTGCTTCAAATAAGTTTGCAATGCGTAACATGACGGGTGCGATCATACCAGCACTAATGCACCGGATCCCATCAGAACTCCGAAGTTAAGCGTGCTTGGGCGAGAGTAGTACTAGGATGGGTGACCTCTGGGAAGTCCTCGTGTTGCACCCCTCTTTTTCGTTTTTATTTTTATTTGACGATTTGCCGGCTCGAGATTTCGATCGATTTCGGATTTATTTCGCTCTTATTTTTATTTGACGATTTGACGATTTGCCGGGCCGAGATTTCGATCGAGGGAAACGGTTTTTAAAAGTTTTCCGTATATTTTTCCTTGTTTCTAAGTTAATATATCGTTAATTATCCGGCGATTGCGCAACGGCTCCTCGAAAGCCGGAAGTAGAACTCTCCGGACATTTCTTAAGACGAGAAATGGCTTTTGCTTCAAATAAGTTTGCAATGCGTAACATGACGGGTGCGATCATACCAGCACTAATGCACCGGATCCCATCAGAACTCCGAAGTTAAGCGTGCTTGGGCGAGAGTAGTACTAGGATGGGTGACCTCCTGGGAAGTCCTCGTGTTGCACCCCTCTTTTTCGTTTTTATTTTTATTTGACGATTTGCCGGCTCGAGATTTCGATCGATTTCGGATTTATTTCGCTCTTATTTTTATTTGACGATTTGACGATTTGCCGGGCCGAGATTTCGATCGAGGAAACGGTTTTTAAAAGTTTTCCGTATATTTTTCCTTGTTTCTAAGTTAATATATCGTTAATTATCCGGCGATTGCGCAACGGCTCCTCGAAAGCCGGAAGTAGAACTCTCCGGACATTTCTTAAGACGAGAAATGGCTTTTGCTTCAAATAAGTTTGCAATGCGTAACATGACGGGTGCGATCATACCAGCACTAATGCACCGGATCCCATCAGAACTCCGAAGTTAAGCGTGCTTGGGCGAGAGTAGTACTAGGATGGGTGACCTCCTGGGAAGTCCTCGTGTTGCACCCCTCTTTTTCGTTTTTATTTTTATTTGACGATTTGCCGGCTCGAGATTTCGATCGATTTCGGATTTATTTCGCTCTTATTTTTATTTGACGATTTGACGATTTGCCGGGCCGAGATTTCGATCGAGGGAAACGGTTTTTAAAAGTTTTCCGTATATTTTTCCTTGTTTCTAAGTTAATATATCGTTAATTATCCGGCGATTGCGCAACGGCTCCTCGAAAGCCGGAAGTAGAACTCTCCGGACATTTCTTAAGACGAGAAATGGCTTTTGCTTCAAATAAGTTTGCAATGCGTAACATGACGGGTGCGATCATACCAGCACTAATGCACCGGATCCCATCAGAACTCCGAAGTTAAGCGTGCTTGGGCGAGAGTAGTACTAGGATGGGTGACCTCCTGGGAAGTCCTCGTGTTGCACCCCTCTTTTTCGTTTTTATTTTTATTTGACGATTTGCCGGCTCGAGATTTCGATCGATTTCGGATTTATTTCGCTCTTATTTTTATTTGACGATTTGACGATTTGCCGGGCCGAGATTTCGATCGAGGGAAACGGTTTTTAAAAGTTTTCCGTATATTTTTCCTTGTTTCTAAGTTAATATATCGTTAATTATCCGGCGATTGCGCAACGGCTCCTCGAAAGCCGGAAGTAGAACTCTCCGGACATTTCTTAAGACGAGAAATGGCTTTTGCTTCAAATAAGTTTGCAATGCGTAACATGACGGGTGCGATCATACCAGCACTAATGCACCGGATCCCATCAGAACTCCGAAGTTAAGCGTGCTTGGGCGAGAGTAGTACTAGGATGGGTGACCTCCTGGGAAGTCCTCGTGTTGCACCCCTCTTTTTCGTTTTTATTTTTATTTGACGATTTGCCGGCTCGAGATTTCGATCGATTTCGGATTTATTTCGCTCTTATTTTTATTTGACGATTTGACGATTTGCCGGGCGAGATTTCGATCGAGGGAAACGGTTTTTAAAAGTTTTCCGTATATTTTTCCTTGTTTCTAAGTTAATATATCGTTAATTATCCGGCGATTGCGCAACGGCTCCTCGAAAGCCGGAAGTAGAACTCTCCGGACATTTCTTAAGACGAGAAATGGCTTTTGCTTCAAATAAGTTTGCAATGCGTAACATGACGGGTGCGATCATACCAGCACTAATGCACCGGATCCCATCGGAACTCCGAAGTTAAGCGTGCTTGGGCGAGAGTAGTACTAGGATGGGTGACCTCTGGGAAGAAGTCCTCGTGTTGCACCCCTCTTTTTCGTTTTTATTTTTATTTGACGATTTGCCGGCTCGAGATTTCGATCGATTTCGGATTTATTTCGCTCTTATTTTTATTTGACGATTTGACGATTTGCCGGGCCGAGATTTCGATCGAGGGAAACGGTTTTTAAAAGTTTTCCGTATATTTTTCCTTGTTTCTAAGTTAATATATCGTTAATTATCCGGCGATTGCGCAACGGCTCCTCGAAAGCCGGAAGTAGAACTCTCCGGACATTTCTTAAGACGAGAAATGGCTTTTGCTTCAAATAAGTTTGCAATGCGTAACATGACGGGTGCGATCATACCAGCACTAATGCACCGGATCCCATCAGAACTCCGAAGTTAAGCGTGCTTGGGCGAGAGTAGTACTAGGATGGGTGACCTCCTGGGAAGTCCTCGTGTTGCACCCCTCTTTTTCGTTTTTATTTTTATTTGACGATTTGCCGGCTCGAGATTTCGATCGATTTCGGATTTATTTCGCTCTTATTTTTATTTGACGATTTGACGATTTGCCGGGCCGAGATTTCGATCGAGGGAAACGGTTTTTAAAAGTTTTCCGTATATTTTTCCTTGTTTCTAAGTTAATATATCGTTAATTATCCGGCGATTGCGCAACGGCTCCTCGAAAGCCGGAAGTAGAACTCTCCGGACATTTCTTAAGACGAGAAATGGCTTTTGCTTCAAATAAGTTT
Source organism: Eucalyptus shirleyi (assembly GCA_017140165.1). Lineage (NCBI taxonomy): Eukaryota > Viridiplantae > Streptophyta > Magnoliopsida > Myrtales > Myrtaceae > Eucalyptus > Eucalyptus shirleyi. The sequence continues at coordinate 22,482,894 of CM029451.1, read as the reverse complement.
GCAATGCGTAACATGACGGGTGCGATCATACCAGCACTAATGCACCGGATCCCATCAGAACTCCGAAGTTAAGCGTGCTTGGGCGAGAGTAGTACTAGGATGGGTGACCTCCTGGGAAGTCCTCGTGTTGCACCCCTCTTTTTCGTTTTTATTTTTATTTGACGATTTGCCGGCTCGAGATTTCGATCGATTTCGGATTTATTTCGCTCTTATTTTTATTTGACGATTTGACGATTTGCCGGGCCGAGATTTCGATCGAGGGAAACGGTTTTTAAAAGTTTTCCGTATATTTTTCCTTGTTTCTAAGTTAATATATCGTTAATTATCCGGCGATTGCGCAACGGCTCCTCGAAAGCCGGAAGTAGAACTCTCCGGACATTTCTTAAGACGAGAAATGGCTTTTGCTTCAAATAAGTTTGCAATGCGTAACATGACGGGTGCGATCATACCAGCACTAATGCACCGGATCCCATCAGAACTCCGAAGTTAAGCGTGCTTGGGCGAGAGTAGTACTAGGATGGGTGACCTCCTGGGAAGTCCTCGTGTTGCACCCCTCTTTTTCGTTTTTATTTTTATTTGACGATTTGCCGGCTCGAGATTTCGATCGATTTCGGATTTATTTCGCTCTTATTTTTATTTGACGATTTGACGATTTGCCGGGCCGAGATTTCGATCGAGGGAAACGGTTTTTAAAAGTTTTCCGTATATTTTTCCTTGTTTCTAAGTTAATATATCGTTAATTATCCGGCGATTGCGCAACGGCTCCTCGAAAGCCGGAAGTAGAACTCTCCGGACATTTCTTAAGACGAGAAATGGCTTTTGCTTCAAATAAGTTTGCAATGCGTAACATGACGGGTGCGATCATACCAGCACTAATGCACCGGATCCCATCAGAACTCCGAAGTTAAGCGTGCTTGGGCGAGAGTAGTACTAGGATGGGTGACCTCCTGGGAAGTCCTCGTGTTGCACCCCTCTTTTTCGTTTTTATTTTTATTTGACGATTTGCCGGCTCGAGATTTCGATCGATTTCGGATTTATTTCGCTCTTATTTTTATTTGACGATTTGACGATTTGCCGGGCCGAGATTTCGATCGAGGGAAACGGTTTTTAAAAGTTTTCCGTATATTTTTCCTTGTTTCTAAGTTAATATATCGTTAATTATCCGGCGATTGCGCAAGGCTCCTCGAAAGCCGGAAGTAGAACTCTCCGGACATTTCTTAAGACGAGAAATGGCTTTTGCTTCAAATAAGTTTGCAATGCGTAACATGACGGGTGCGATCATACCAGCACTAATGCACCGGATCCCATCAGAACTCCGAAGTTAAGCGTGCTTGGGCGAGAGTAGTACTAGGATGGGTGACCTCCTGGGAAGTCCTCGTGTTGCACCCCTCTTTTTCGTTTTTATTTTTATTTGACGATTTGCCGGCTCGAGATTTCGATCGATTTCGGATTTATTTCGCTCTTATTTTTATTTGACGATTTGACGATTTGCCGGGCCGAGATTTCGATCGAGGGAAACGGTTTTTAAAAGTTTTCCGTATATTTTTCCTTGTTTCTAAGTTAATATATCGTTAATTATCCGGCGATTGCGCAACGGCTCCTCGAAAGCCGGAAGTAGAACTCTCCGGACATTTCTTAAGACGAGAAATGGCTTTTGCTTCAAATAAGTTTGCAATGCGTAACATGACGGGTGCGATCATACCAGCACTAATGCACCGGATCCCATCAGAACTCCGAAGTTAAGCGTGCTTGGGCGAGAGTAGTACTAGGATGGGTGACCTCCTGGGAAGTCCTCGTGTTGCACCCCTCTTTTTCGTTTTTATTTTTATTTGACGATTTGCCGGCTCGAGATTTCGATCGATTTCGGATTTATTTCGCTCTTATTTTTATTTGACGATTTGACGATTTGCCGGGCCGAGATTTCGATCGAGGGAAACGGTTTTTAAAAGTTTTCCGTATATTTTTCCTTGTTTCTAAGTTAATATATCGTTAATTATCCGGCGATTGCGCAACGGCTCCTCGAAAGCCGGAAGTAGAACTCTCCGGACATTTCTTAAGACGAGAAATGGCTTTTGCTTCAAATAAGTTTGCAATGCGTAACATGACGGGTGCGATCATACCAGCACTAATGCACCGGATCCCATCAGAACTCCGAAGTTAAGCGTGCTTGGGCGAGAGTAGTACTAGGATGGGTGACCTCCTGGGAAGTCCTCGTGTTGCACCCCTCTTTTTCGTTTTTATTTTTATTTGACGATTTGCCGGCTCGAGATTTCGATCGATTTCGGATTTATTTCGCTCTTATTTTTATTTGACGATTTGACGATTTGCCGGGCCGAGATTTCGATCGAGGGAAACGGTTTTTAAAAGTTTTCCGTATATTTTTCCTTGTTTCTAAGTTAATATATCGTTAATTATCCGGCGATTGCGCAACGGCTCCTCGAAAGCCGGAAGTAGAACTCTCCGGACATTTCTTAAGACGAGAAATGGCTTTTGCTTCAAATAAGTTTGCAATGCGTAACATGACGGGTGCGATCATACCAGCACTAATGCACCGGATCCCATCAGAACTCCGAAGTTAAGCGTGCTTGGGCGAGAGTAGTACTAGGATGGGTGACCTCCTGGGAAGTCCTCGTGTTGCACCCCTCTTTTTCGTTTTTATTTTTATTTGACGATTTGCCGGCTCGAGATTTCGATCGATTTCGGATTTATTTCGCTCTTATTTTTATTTGACGATTTGACGATTTGCCGGGCGAGATTTCGATCGAGGGAAACGGTTTTTAAAAGTTTTCCGTATATTTTTCCTTGTTTCTAAGTTAATATATCGTTAATTATCCGGCGATTGCGCAACGGCTCCTCGAAAGCCGGAAGTAGAACTCTCCGGACATTTCTTAAGACGAGAAATGGCTTTTGCTTCAAATAAGTTTGCAATGCGTAACATGACGGGTGCGATCATACCAGCACTAATGCACCGGATCCCATCAGAACTCCGAAGTTAAGCGTGCTTGGGCGAGAGTAGTACTAGGATGGGTGACCTCCTGGGAAGTCCTCGTGTTGCACCCCTCTTTTTCGTTTTTATTTTTATTTGACGATTTGCCGGCTCGAGATTTCGATCGATTTCGGATTTATTTCGCTCTTATTTTTATTTGACGATTTGACGATTTGCCGGGCCGAGATTTCGATCGAGGGAAACGGTTTTTAAAAGTTTTCCGTATATTTTTCCTTGTTTCTAAGTTAATATATCGTTAATTATCCGGCGATTGCGCAACGGCTCCTCGAAAGCCGGAAGTAGAACTCTCCGGACATTTCTTAAGACGAGAAATGGCTTTTGCTTCAAATAAGTTTGCAATGCGTAACATGACGGGTGCGATCATACCAGCACTAATGCACCGGATCCCATCAGAACTCCGAAGTTAAGCGTGCTTGGGCGAGAGTAGTACTAGGATGGGTGACCTCCTGGGAAGTCCTCGTGTTGCACCCCTCTTTTTCGTTTTTATTTTTATTTGACGATTTGCCGGCTCGAGATTTCGATCGATTTCGGATTTATTTCGCTCTTATTTTTATTTGACGATTTGACGATTTGCCGGGCCGAGATTTCGATCGAGGGAAACGGTTTTTAAAAGTTTTCCGTATATTTTTCCTTGTTTCTAAGTTAATATATCGTTAATTATCCGGCGATTGCGCAACGGCTCCTCGAAAGCCGGAAGTAGAACTCTCCGGACATTTCTTAAGACGAGAAATGGCTTTTGCTTCAAATAAGTTTGCAATGCGTAACATGACGGGTGCGATCATACCAGCACTAATGCACCGGATCCCATCAGAACTCCGAAGTTAAGCGTGCTTGGGCGAGAGTAGTACTAGGATGGGTGACCTCCTGGGAAGTCCTCGTGTTGCACCCCTCTTTTTCGTTTTTATTTTTATTTGACGATTTGCCGGCTCGAGATTTCGATCGATTTCGGATTTATTTCGCTCTTATTTTTATTTGACGATTTGACGATTTGCCGGGCCGAGATTTCGATCGAGGGAAACGGTTTTTAAAAGTTTTCCGTATATTTTTCCTTGTTTCTAAGTTAATATATCGTTAATTATCCGGCGATTGCGCAACGGCTCCTCGAAAGCCGGAAGTAGAACTCTCCGGACATTTCTTAAGAACATGACAGGTGCGATCATACCAGCACTAATGCACCGGATCCCATCAGAACTCCGAAGTTAAGCGTGCTTGGGCGAGAGTAGTACTAGGATGGGTGACCTCCTGGGAAGTCCTCGTGTTGCACCCCTCTTTTTCGTTTTTATTTTTATTTGACGATTTGCCGGCTCGAGATTTCGATCGATTTCGGATTTATTTCGCTCTTATTTTTATTTGACGATTTGACGATTTGCCGGGCCGAGATTTCGATCGAGGGAAACGGTTTTTAAAAGTTTTCCGTATATTTTTCCTTGTTTCTAAGTTAATATATCGTTAATTATCCGGCGATTGCGCAACGGCTCCTCGAAAGCCGGAAGTAGAACTCTCCGGACATTTCTTAAGACGAGAAATGGCTTTTGCTTCAAATAAGTTTGCAATGCGTAACATGACGGGTGCGATCATACCAGCACTAATGCACCGGATCCCATCAGAACTCCGAAGTTAAGCGTGCTTGGGCGAGAGTAGTACTAGGATGGGTGACCTCCTGGGAAGTCCTCGTGTTGCACCCCTCTTTTTCGTTTTTATTTTTATTTGACGATTTGCCGGCTCGAGATTTCGATCGATTTCGGATTTATTTCGCTCTTATTTTTATTTGACGATTTGACGATTTGCCGGGCCGAGATTTCGATCGAGGGAAACGGTTTTTAAAAGTTTTCCGTATATTTTTCCTTGTTTCTAAGTTAATATATCGTTAATTATCCGGCGATTGCGCAACGGCTCCTCGAAAGCCGGAAGTAGAACTCTCCGGACATTTCTTAAGACGAGAAATGGCTTTTGCTTCAAATAAGTTTGCAATGCGTAACATGACGGGTGCGATCATACCAGCACTAATGCACCGGATCCCATCAGAACTCCGAAGTTAAGCGTGCTTGGGCGAGAGTAGTACTAGGATGGGTGACCTCCTGGGAAGTCCTCGTGTTGCACCCCTCTTTTTCGTTTTTATTTTTATTTGACGATTTGCCGTCGAGAGATTTCGATCGATTTCGGATTTATTTCGCTCTTATTTTTATTTGACGATTTGACGATTTGCCGGGCCGAGATTTCGATCGAGGGAAACGGTTTTTAAAAGTTTTCCGTATATTTTTCCTTGTTTCTAAGTTAATATATCGTTAATTATCCGGCGATTGCGCAACGGCTCCTCGAAAGCCGGAAGTAGAACTCTCCGGACATTTCTTAAGACGAGAAATGGCTTTTGCTTCAAATAAGTTTGCAATGCGTAACATGACGGGTGCGATCATACCAGCACTAATGCACCGGATCCCATCAGAACTCCGAAGTTAAGCGTGCTTGGGCGAGAGTAGTACTAGGATGGGTGACCTCCTGGGAAGTCCTCGTGTTGCACCCCTCTTTTTCGTTTTTATTTTTATTTGACGATTTGCCGGCTCGAGATTTCGATCGATTTCGGATTTATTTCGCTCTTATTTTTATTTGACGATTTGACGATTTGCCGGGCCGAGATTTCGATCGAGGGAAACGGTTTTTAAAAGTTTTCCGTATATTTTTCCTTGTTTCTAAGTTAATATATCGTTAATTATCCGGCGATTGCGCAACGGCTCCTCGAAAGCCGGAAGTAGAACTCTCCGGACATTTCTTAAGACGAGAAATGGCTTTTGCTTCAAATAAGTTTGCAATGCGTAACATGACGGGTGCGATCATACCAGCACTAATGCACCGGATCCCATCAGAACTCCGAAGTTAAGCGTGCTTGGGCGAGAGTAGTACTAGGATGGGTGACCTCCTGGGAAGTCCTCGTGTTGCACCCCTCTTTTTCGTTTTTATTTTTATTTGACGATTTGCCGGCTCGAGATTTCGATCGATTTCGGATTTATTTCGCTCTTATTTTTATTTGACGATTTGACGATTTGCCGGGCCGAGATTTCGATCGAGGGAAACGGTTTTTAAAAGTTTTCCGTATATTTTTCCTTGTTTCTAAGTTAATATATCGTTAATTATCCGGCGATTGCGCACGGCTCCTCGAAAGCCGGAAGTAGAACTCTCCGGACATTTCTTAAGACGAGAAATGGCTTTTGCTTCAAATAAGTTTGCAATGCGTAACATGACGGGTGCGATCATACCAGCACTAATGCACCGGATCCCATCAGAACTCCGAAGTTAAGCGTGCTTGGGCGAGAGTAGTACTAGGATGGGTGACCTCCTGGGAAGTCCTCGTGTTGCACCCCTCTTTTTCGTTTTTATTTTTATTTGACGATTTGCCGGCTCGAGATTTCGATCGATTTCGGATTTATTTCGCTCTTATTTTTATTTGACGATTTGACGATTTGCCGGGCCGAGATTTCGATCGAGGGAAACGGTTTTTAAAAGTTTTCCGTATATTTTTCCTTGTTTCTAAGTTAATATATCGTTAATTATCCGGCGATTGCGCAACGGCTCCTCGAAAGCCGGAAGTAGAACTCTCCGGACATTTCTTAAGACGAGAAATGGCTTTTGCTTCAAATAAGTTTGCAATGCGTAACATGACGGGTGCGATCATACCAGCACTAATGCACCGGATCCCATCAGAACTCCGAAGTTAAGCGTGCTTGGGCGAGAGTAGTACTAGGATGGGTGACCTCCTGGGAAGTCCTCGTGTTGCACCCCTCTTTTTCGTTTTTATTTTTATTTGACGATTTGCCGGCTCGAGATTTCGATCGATTTCGGATTTATTTCGCTCTTATTTTTATTTGACGATTTGACGATTTGCCGGGCCGAGATTTCGATCGAGGGAAACGGTTTTTAAAAGTTTTCCGTATATTTTTCCTTGTTTCTAAGTTAATATATCGTTAATTATCCGGCGATTGCGCAACGGCTCCTCGAAAGCCGGAAGTAGAACTCTCCGGACATTTCTTAAGACGAGAAATGGCTTTTGCTTCAAATAAGTTTGCAATGCGTAACATGACGGGTGCGATCATACCAGCACTAATGCACCGGATCCCATCAGAACTCCGAAGTTAAGCGTGCTTGGGCGAGAGTAGTACTAGGATGGGTGACCTCCTGGGAAGTCCTCGTGTTGCACCCCTCTTTTTCGTTTTTATTTTTATTTGACGATTTGCCGGCTCGAGATTTCGATCGATTTCGGATTTATTTCGCTCTTATTTTTATTTGACGATTTGACGATTTGCCGGGCCGAGATTTCGATCGAGGGAAACGGTTTTTAAAAGTTTTCCGTATATTTTTCCTTGTTTCTAAGTTAATATATCGTTAATTATCCGGCGATTGCGCAACGGCTCCTCGAAAGCCGGAAGTAGAACTCTCCGGACATTTCTTAAGACGAGAAATGGCTTTTGCTTCAAATAAGTTTGCAATGCGTAACATGACGGGTGCGATCATACCAGCACTAATGCACCGGATCCCATCAGAACTCCGAAGTTAAGCGTGCTTGGGCGAGAGTAGTACTAGGATGGGTGACCTCCTGGGAAGTCCTCGTGTTGCACCCCTCTTTTTCGTTTTTATTTTTATTTGACGATTTGCCGGCTCGAGATTTCGATCGATTTCGGATTTATTTCGCTCTTATTTTTATTTGACGATTTGACGATTTGCCGGGCCGAGATTTCGATCGAGGGAAACGGTTTTTAAAAGTTTTCCGTATATTTTTCCTTGTTTCTAAGTTAATATATCGTTAATTATCCGGCGATTGCGCAACGGCTCCTCGAAAGCCGGAAGTAGAACTCTCCGGACATTTCTTAAGACGAGAAATGGCTTTTGCTTCAAATAAGTTTGCAATGCGTAACATGACGGGTGCGATCATACCAGCACTAATGCACCGGATCCCATCAGAACTCCGAAGTTAAGCGTGCTTGGGCGAGAGTAGTACTAGGATGGGTGACCTCCTGGGAAGTCCTCGTGTTGCACCCCTCTTTTTCGTTTTTATTTTTATTTGACGATTTGCCGGCTCGAGATTTCGATCGATTTCGGATTTATTTCGCTCTTATTTTTATTTGACGATTTGACGATTTGCCGGGCCGAGATTTTCGATCGAGGGAAACGGTTTTTAAAAGTTTTCCGTATATTTTTCCTTGTTTCTAAGTTAATATATCGTTAATTATCCGGCGATTGCGCAACGGCTCCTCGAAAGCCGGAAGTAGAACTCTCCGGACATTTCTTAAGACGAGAAATGGCTTTTGCTTCAAATAAGTTTGCAATGCGTAACATGACGGGTGCGATCATACCAGCACTAATGCACCGGATCCCATCAGAACTCCGAAGTTAAGCGTGCTTGGGCGAGAGTAGTACTAGGATGGGTGACCTCCTGGGAAGTCCTCGTGTTGCACCCCTCTTTTTCGTTTTTATTTTTATTTGACGATTTGCCGGCTCGAGATTTCGATCGATTTCGGATTTATTTCGCTCTTATTTTTATTTGACGATTTGACGATTTGCCGGGCCGAGATTTCGATCGAGGGAAACGGTTTTTAAAAGTTTTCCGTATATTTTTCCTTGTTTCTAAGTTAATATATCGTTAATTATCCGGCGATTGCGCAACGGCTCCTCGAAAGCCGGAAGTAGAACTCTCCGGACATTTCTTAAGACGAGAAATGGCTTTTGCTTCAAATAAGTTTGCAATGCGTAACATGACGGGTGCGATCATACCAGCACTAATGCACCGGATCCCATCAGAACTCCGAAGTTAAGCGTGCTTGGGCGAGAGTAGTACTAGGATGGGTGACCTCCTGGGAAGTCCTCGTGTTGCACCCCTCTTTTTCGTTTTTATTTTTATTTGACGATTTGCCGGCTCGAGATTTCGATCGATTTCGGATTTATTTCGCTCTTATTTTTATTTGACGATTTGACGATTTGCCGGGCCGAGATTTCGATCGAGGGAAACGGTTTTTAAAAGTTTTCCGTATATTTTTCCTTGTTTCTAAGTTAATATATCGTTAATTATCCGGCGATTGCGCAACGGCTCCTCGAAAGCCGGAAGTAGAACTCTCCGGACATTTCTTAAGACGAGAAATGGCTTTTGCTTCAAATAAGTTTGCAATGCGTAACATGACGGGTGCGATCATACCAGCACTAATGCACCGGATCCCATCAGAACTCCGAAGTTAAGCGTGCTTGGGCGAGAGTAGTACTAGGATGGGTGACCTCCTGGGAAGTCCTCGTGTTGCACCCCTCTTTTTCGTTTTTATTTTTATTTGACGATTTGCCGGCTCGAGATTTCGATCGATTTCGGATTTATTTCGCTCTTATTTTTATTTGACGATTTGACGATTTGCCGGGCCGAGATTTCGATCGAGGGAAACGGTTTTTAAAAGTTTTCCGTATATTTTTCCTTGTTTCTAAGTTAATATATCGTTAATTATCCGGCGATTGCGCAACGGCTCCTCGAAAGCCGGAAGTAGAACTCTCCGGACATTTCTTAAGACGAGAAATGGCTTTTGCTTCAAATAAGTTTGCAATGCGTAACATGACGGGTGCGATCATACCAGCACTAATGCACCGGATCCCATCGAACTCCGAAGTTAAGCGTGCTTGGGCGAGTAGTACTAGGATGGGTGACCTCCTGGGAAGTCCTCGTGTTGCACCCCTCTTTTTCGTTTTTATTTTTATTTGACGATTTGCCGGCTCGAGATTTCGATCGATTTCGGATTTATTTCGCTCTTATTTTTATTTGACGATTTGACGATTTGCCGGGCCGAGATTTCGATCGAGGGAAACGGTTTTTAAAAGTTTTCCGTATATTTTTCCTTGTTTCTAAGTTAATATATCGTTAATTATCCGGCGATTGCGCAACGGCTCCTCGAAAGCCGGAAGTAGAACTCTCCGGACATTTCTTAAGACGAGAAATGGCTTTTGCTTCAAATAAGTTTGCAATGCGTAACATGACGGGTGCGATCATACCAGCACTAATGCACCGGATCCCATCAGAACTCCGAAGTTAAGCGTGCTTGGGCGAGAGTAGTACTAGGATGGGTGACCTCCTGGGAAGTCCTCGTGTTGCACCCCTCTTTTTCGTTTTTATTTTTATTTGACGATTTGCCGGCTCGAGATTTCGATCGATTTCGGATTTATTTCGCTCTTATTTTTATTTGACGATTTGACGATTTGCCGGGCCGAGATTTCGATCGAGGGAAACGGTTTTTAAAAGTTTTCCGTATATTTTTCCTTGTTTCTAAGTTAATATATCGTTAATTATCCGGCGATTGCGCAACGGCTCCTCGAAAGCCGGAAGTAGAACTCTCCGGACATTTCTTAAGACGAGAAATGGCTTTTGCTTCAAATAAGTTTGCAATGCGTAACATGACGGGTGCGATCATACCAGCACTAATGCACCGGATCCCATCAGAACTCCGAAGTTAAGCGTGCTTGGGCGAGAGTAGTACTAGGATGGGTGACCTCCTGGGAAGTCCTCGTGTTGCACCCCTCTTTTTCGTTTTTATTTTTATTTGACGATTTGCCGGCTCGAGATTTCGATCGATTTCGGATTTATTTCGCTCTTATTTTTATTTGACGATTTGACGATTTGCCGGGCCGAGATTTCGATCGAGGGAAACGGTTTTTAAAAGTTTTCCGTATATTTTTCCTTGTTTCTAAGTTAATATATCGTTAATTATCCGGCGATTGCGCAACGGCTCCTCGAAAGCCGGAAGTAGAACTCTCCGGACATTTCTTAAGACGAGAAATGGCTTTTGCTTCAAATAAGTTTGCAATGCGTAACATGACGGGTGCGATCATACCAGCACTAATGCACCGGATCCCATCAGAACTCCGAAGTTAAGCGTGCTTGGGCGAGAGTAGTACTAGGATGGGTGACCTCCTGGGAAGTCCTCGTGTTGCACCCCTCTTTTTCGTTTTTATTTTTATTTGACGATTTGCCGGCTCGAGATTTCGATCGATTTCGGATTTATTTCGCTCTTATTTTTATTTGACGATTTGACGATTTGCCGGGTCGAGATTTCGATCGAGGGAAACGGTTTTTAAAAGTTTTCCGTATATTTTTCCTTGTTTCTAAGTTAATATATCGTTAATTATCCGGCGATTGCGCAACGGCTCCTCGAAAGCCGGAAGTAGAACTCTCCGGACATTTCTTAAGACGAGAAATGGCTTTTGCTTCAAATAAGTTTGCAATGCGTAACATGACGGGTGCGATCATACCAGCACTAATGCACCGGATCCCATCAGAACTCCGAAGTTAAGCGTGCTTGGGCGAGAGTAGTACTAGGATGGGTGACCTCCTGGGAAGTCCTCGTGTTGCACCCCTCTTTTTCGTTTTTATTTTTATTTGACGATTTGCCGGCTCGAGATTTCGATCGATTTCGGATTTATTTCGCTCTTATTTTTATTTGACGATTTGACGATTTGCCGGGCCGAGATTTCGATCGAGGGAAACGGTTTTTAAAAGTTTTCCGTATATTTTTCCTTGTTTCTAAGTTAATATATCGTTAATTATCCGGCGATTGCGCAACGGCTCCTCGAAAGCCGGAAGTAGAACTCTCCGGACATTTCTTAAGACGAGAAATGGCTTTTGCTTCAAATAAGTTTGCAATGCGTAACATGACGGGTGCGATCATACCAGCACTAATGCACCGGATCCCATCAGAACTCCGAAGTTAAGCGTGCTTGGGCGAGAGTAGTACTAGGATGGGTGACCTCCTGGGAAGTCCTCGTGTTGCACCCCTCTTTTTCGTTTTTATTTTTATTTGACGATTTGCCGGCTCGAGATTTCGATCGATTTCGGATTTATTTCGCTCTTATTTTTATTTGACGATTTGACGATTTGCCGGGCCGAGATTTCGATCGAGGGAAACGGTTTTTAAAAGTTTTCCGTATATTTTTCCTTGTTTCTAAGTTAATATATCGTTAATTATCCGGCGATTGCGCAACGGCTCCTCGAAAGCCGGAAGTAGAACTCTCCGGACATTTCTTAAGACGAGAAATGGCTTTTGCTTCAAATAAGTTTGCAATGCGTAACATGACGGGTGCGATCATACCAGCACTAATGCACCGGATCCCATCAGAACTCCGAAGTTAAGCGTGCTTGGGCGAGAGTAGTACTAGGATGGGTGACCTCCTGGGAAGTCCTCGTGTTGCACCCCTCTTTTTCGTTTTTATTTTTATTTGACGATTTGCCGGCTCGAGATTTCGATCGATTTCGGATTTATTTCGCTCTTATTTTTATTTGACGATTTGACGATTTGCCGGGCCGAGATTTCGATCGAGGGAAACGGTTTTTAAAAGTTTTCCGTATATTTTTCCTTGTTTCTAAGTTAATATATCGTTAATTATCCGGCGATTGCGCAACGGCTCCTCGAAAGCCGGAAGTAGAACTCTCCGGACATTTCTTAAGACGAAAATGGCTTTTGCTTCAAATAAGTTTGCAATGCGTAACATGACGGGTGCGATCATACCAGCACTAATGCACCGGATCCCATCAGAACTCCGAAGTTAAGCGTGCTTGGGCGAGAGTAGTACTAGGATGGGTGACCTCCTGGGAAGTCCTCGTGTTGCACCCCTCTTTTTCGTTTTTATTTTTATTTGACGATTTGCCGGCTCGAGATTTCGATCGATTTCGGATTTATTTCGCTCTTATTTTTATTTGACGATTTGACGATTTGCCGGGCCGAGATTTCGATCGAGGGAAACGGTTTTTAAAAGTTTTCCGTATATTTTTCCTTGTTTCTAAGTTAATATATCGTTAATTATCCGGCGATTGCGCAACGGCTCCTCGAAAGCCGGAAGTAGAACTCTCCGGACATTTCTTAAGACGAGAAATGGCTTTTGCTTCAAATAAGTTTGCAATGCGTAACATGACGGGTGCGATCATACCAGCACTAATGCACCGGATCCCATCGAACTCCGGTTAAGCGTGCTTGGGCGAGAGTAGTACTAGGATGGGTGACCTCCTGGGAAGTCCTCGTGTTGCACCCCTCTTTTTCGTTTTTATTTTTATTTGACGATTTGCCGGCTCGAGATTTCGATCGATTTCGGATTTATTTCGCTCTTATTTTTATTTGACGATTTGACGATTTGCCGGGCCGAGATTTCGATCGAGGGAAACGGTTTTTAAAAGTTTTCCGTATATTTTTCCTTGTTTCTAAGTTAATATATCGTTAATTATCCGGCGATTGCGCAACGGCTCCTCGAAAGCCGGAAGTAGAACTCTCCGGACATTTCTTAAGACGAGAAATGGCTTTTGCTTCAAATAAGTTTGCAATGCGTAACATGACGGGTGCGATCATACCAGCACTAATGCACCGGATCCCATCGAACTCCGGTTAAGCGTGCTTGGGCGAGAGTAGTACTAGGATGGGTGACCTCCTGGGAAGTCCTCGTGTTGCACCCCTCTTTTTCGTTTTTATTTTTATTTGACGATTTGCCGGCTCGAGATTTCGATCGATTTCGGATTTATTTCGCTCTTATTTTTATTTGACGATTTGACGATTTGCCGGGCCGAGATTTCGATCGAGGGAAACGGTTTTTAAAAGTTTTCCGTATATTTTTCCTTGTTTCTAAGTTAATATATCGTTAATTATCCGGCGATTGCGCAACGGCTCCTCGAAAGCCGGAAGTAGAACTCTCCGGACATTTCTTAAGACGAAAATGGCTTTTGCTTCAAATAAGTTTGCAATGCGTAACATGACGGGTGCGATCATACCAGCACTAATGCACCGGATCCCATCAGAACTCCGAAGTTAAGCGTGCTTGGGCGAGAGTAGTACTAGGATGGGTGACCTCCTGGGAAGTCCTCGTGTTGCACCCCTCTTTTTCGTTTTTATTTTTATTTGACGATTTGCCGGCTCGAGATTTCGATCGATTTCGGATTTATTTCGCTCTTATTTTTATTTGACGATTTGACGATTTGCCGGGCCGAGATTTCGATCGAGGGAAACGGTTTTTAAAAGTTTTCCGTATATTTTTCCTTGTTTCTAAGTTAATATATCGTTAATTATCCGGCGATTGCGCAACGGCTCCTCGAAAGCCGGAAGTAGAACTCTCCGGACATTTCTTAAGACGAGAAATGGCTTTTGCTTCAAATAAGTTTGCAATGCGTAACATGACGGGTGCGATCATACCAGCACTAATGCACCGGATCCCATCAGAACTCCGAAGTTAAGCGTGCTTGGGCGAGAGTAGTACTAGGATGGGTGACCTCCTGGGAAGTCCTCGTGTTGCACCCCTCTTTTTCGTTTTTATTTTTATTTGACGATTTGCCGGCTCGAGATTTCGATCGATTTCGGATTTATTTCGCTCTTATTTTTATTTGACGATTTGACGATTTGCCGGGCCGAGATTTCGATCGAGGGAAACGGTTTTTAAAAGTTTTCCGTATATTTTTCCTTGTTTCTAAGTTAATATATCGTTAATTATCCGGCGATTGCGCAACGGCTCCTCGAAAGCCGGAAGTAGAACTCTCCGGACATTTCTTAAGACGAGAAATGGCTTTTGCTTCAAATAAGTTTGCAATGCGTAACATGACGGGTGCGATCATACCAGCACTAATGCACCGGATCCCATCGAACTCCGGTTAAGCGTGCTTGGGCGAGAGTAGTACTAGGATGGGTGACCTCCTGGGAAGTCCTCGTGTTGCACCCCTCTTTTTCGTTTTTATTTTTATTTGACGATTTGCCGGCTCGAGATTTCGATCGATTTCGGATTTATTTCGCTCTTATTTTTATTTGACGATTTGACGATTTGCCGGGCCGAGATTTCGATCGAGGGAAACGGTTTTTAAAAGTTTTCCGTATATTTTTCCTTGTTTCTAAGTTAATATATCGTTAATTATCCGGCGATTGCGCAACGGCTCCTCGAAAGCCGGAAGTAGAACTCTCCGGACATTTCTTAAGACGAGAAATGGCTTTTGCTTCAAATAAGTTTGCAATGCGTAACATGACGGGTGCGATCATACCAGCACTAATGCACCGGATCCCATCAGAACTCCGAAGTTAAGCGTGCTTGGGCGAGAGTAGTACTAGGATGGGTGACCTCCCGGGAAGTCCTCGTGTTGCACCCCTCTTTTTCGTTTTTATTTTTATTTGACGATTTGCCGGCTCGAGATTTCGATCGATTTCGGATTTATTTCGCTCTTATTTTTATTTGACGATTTGACGATTTGCCGGGCCGAGATTTCGATCGAGGGAAACGGTTTTTAAAAGTTTTCCGTATATTTTTCCTTGTTTCTAAGTTAATATATCGTTAATTATCCGGCGATTGCGCAACGGCTCCTCGAAAGCCGGAAGTAGAACTCTCCGGACATTTCTTAAGACGAGAAATGGCTTTTGCTTCAAATAAGTTTGCAATGCGTAACATGACGGGTGCGATCATACCAGCACTAATGCACCGGATCCCATCGAACTCCGGTTAAGCGTGCTTGGGCGAGAGTAGTACTAGGATGGGTGACCTCCTGGGAAGTCCTCGTGTTGCACCCCTCTTTTTCGTTTTTATTTTTATTTGACGATTTGCCGGCTCGAGATTTCGATCGATTTCGGATTTATTTCGCTCTTATTTTTATTTGACGATTTGACGATTTGCCGGGCCGAGATTTCGATCGAGGGAAACGGTTTTTAAAAGTTTTCCGTATATTTTTCCTTGTTTCTAAGTTAATATATCGTTAATTATCCGGCGATTGCGCAACGGCTCCTCGAAAGCCGGAAGTAGAACTCTCCGGACATTTCTTAAGACGAGAAATGGCTTTTGCTTCAAATAAGTTTGCAATGCGTAACATGACGGGTGCGATCATACCAGCACTAATGCACCGGATCCCATCAGAACTCCGAAGTTAAGCGTGCTTGGGCGAGAGTAGTACTAGGATGGGTGACCTCCTGGGAAGTCCTCGTGTTGCACCCCTCTTTTTCGTTTTTATTTTTATTTGACGATTTGCCGGCTCGAGATTTCGATCGATTTCGGATTTATTTCGCTCTTATTTTTATTTGACGATTTGACGATTTGCCGGGTCGAGATTTCGATCGAGGGAAACGGTTTTTAAAAGTTTTCCGTATATTTTTCCTTGTTTCTAAGTTAATATATCGTTAATTATCCGGCGATTGCGCAACCTCTCTCGAAAGCCGGAAGTAGAACTCTCCGGACATTTCTTAAGACGAGAAATGGCTTTTGCTTCAAATAAGTTTGCAATGCGTAACATGACGGGTGCGATCATACCAGCACTAATGCACCGGATCCCATCAGAACTCCGAAGTTAAGCGTGCTTGGGCGAGAGTAGTACTAGGATGGGTGACCTCCTGGGAAGTCCTCGTGTTGCACCCCTCTTTTTCGTTTTTATTTTTATTTGACGATTTGCCGGCTCGAGATTTCGATCGATTTCGGATTTATTTCGCTCTTATTTTTATTTGACGATTTGACGATTTGCCGGGCCGAGATTTCGATCGAGGGAAACGGTTTTTAAAAGTTTTCCGTATATTTTTCCTTGTTTCTAAGTTAATATATCGTTAATTATCCGGCGATTGCGCAACGGCTCCTCGAAAGCCGGAAGTAGAACTCTCCGGACATTTCTTAAGACGAAAATGGCTTTTGCTTCAAATAAGTTTGCAATGCGTAACATGACGGGTGCGATCATACCAGCACTAATGCACCGGATCCCATCAGAACTCCGAAGTTAAGCGTGCTTGGGCGAGAGTAGTACTAGGATGGGTGACCTCCTGGGAAGTCCTCGTGTTGCACCCCTCTTTTTCGTTTTTATTTTTATTTGACGATTTGCCGGCTCGAGATTTCGATCGATTTCGGATTTATTTCGCTCTTATTTTTATTTGACGATTTGACGATTTGCCGGGCCGAGATTTCGATCGAGGGAAACGGTTTTTAAAAGTTTTCCGTATATTTTTCCTTGTTTCTAAGTTAATATATCGTTAATTATCCGGCGATTGCGCAACGGCTCCTCGAAAGCCGGAAGTAGAACTCTCCGGACATTTCTTAAGACGAGAAATGGCTTTTGCTTCAAATAAGTTTGCAATGCGTAACATGACGGGTGCGATCATACCAGCACTAATGCACCGGATCCCATCGAACTCCGGTTAAGCGTGCTTGGGCGAGAGTAGTCTAGGATGGGTGACCTCCTGGGAAGTCCTCGTGTTGCACCCCTCTTTTTCGTTTTTATTTTTATTTGACGATTTGCCGGCTCGAGATTTCGATCGATTTCGGATTTATTTCGCTCTTATTTTTATTTGACGATTTGACGATTTGCCGGGCCGAGATTTCGATCGAGGGAAACGGTTTTTAAAAGTTTTCCGTATATTTTTCCTTGTTTCTAAGTTAATATATCGTTAATTATCCGGCGATTGCGCAACGGCTCCTCGAAAGCCGGAAGTAGAACTCTCCGGACATTTCTTAAGACGAAAATGGCTTTTGCTTCAAATAAGTTTGCAATGCGTAACATGACGGGTGCGATCATACCAGCACTAATGCACCGGATCCCATCAGAACTCCGAAGTTAAGCGTGCTTGGGCGAGAGTAGTACTAGGATGGGTGACCTCCTGGGAAGTCCTCGTGTTGCACCCCTCTTTTTCGTTTTTATTTTTATTTGACGATTTGCCGGCTCGAGATTTCGATCGATTTCGGATTTATTTCGCTCTTATTTTTATTTGACGATTTGACGATTTGCCGGGCCGAGATTTCGATCGAGGGAAACGGTTTTTAAAAGTTTTCCGTATATTTTTCCTTGTTTCTAAGTTAATATATCGTTAATTATCCGGCGATTGCGCAACGGCTCCTCGAAAGCCGGAAGTAGAACTCTCCGGACATTTCTTAAGACGAGAAATGGCTTTTGCTTCAAATAAGTTTGCAATGCGTAACATGACGGGTGCGATCATACCAGCACTAATGCACCGGATCCCATCGAACTCCGGTTAAGCGTGCTTGGGCGAGAGTAGTACTAGGATGGGTGACCTCCTGGGAAGTCCTCGTGTTGCACCCCTCTTTTTCGTTTTTATTTTTATTTGACGATTTGCCGGCTCGAGATTTCGATCGATTTCGGATTTATTTCGCTCTTATTTTTATTTGACGATTTGACGATTTGCCGGGCCGAGATTTCGATCGAGGGAAACGGTTTTTAAAAGTTTTCCGTATATTTTTCCTTGTTTCTAAGTTAATATATCGTTAATTATCCGGCGATTGCGCAACGGCTCCTCGAAAGCCGGAAGTAGAACTCTCCGGACATTTCTTAAGACGAGAAATGGCTTTTGCTTCAAATAAGTTTGCAATGCGTAACATGACGGGTGCGATCATACCAGCACTAATGCACCGGATCCCATCAGAACTCCGAAGTTAAGCGTGCTTGGGCGAGAGTAGTACTAGGATGGGTGACCTCCTGGGAAGTCCTCGTGTTGCACCCCTCTTTTTCGTTTTTATTTTTATTTGACGATTTGCCGGCTCGAGATTTCGATCGATTTCGGATTTATTTCGCTCTTATTTTTATTTGACGATTTGACGATTATCCGGGCCGAGATTTCGATCGAGGGAAACGGTTTTTAAAAGTTTTCCGTATATTTTTCCTTGTTTCTAAGTTAATATATCGTTAATTATCCGGCGATTGCGCAACGGCTCTCCTCGAAAGCCGGAAGTAGAACTCTCCGGACATTTCTTAAGACGAGAAATGGCTTTTGCTTCAAATAAGTTTGCAATGCGTAACATGACGGGTGCGATCATACCAGCACTAATGCACCGGATCCCATCAGAACTCCGAAGTTAAGCGTGCTTGGGCGAGAGTAGTACTAGGATGGGTGACCTCCTGGGAAGTCCTCGTGTTGCACCCCTCTTTTTCGTTTTTATTTTTATTTGACGATTTGCCGGCTCGAGATTTCGATCGATTTCGGATTTATTTCGCTCTTATTTTTATTTGACGATTTGACGATTTGCCGGGCCGAGATTTCGATCGAGGGAAACGGTTTTTAAAAGTTTTCCGTATATTTTTCCTTGTTTCTAAGTTAATATATCGTTAATTATCCGGCGATTGCGCAACGGCTCCTCGAAAGCCGGAAGTAGAACTCTCCGGACATTTCTTAAGACGAGAAATGGCTTTTGCTTCAAATAAGTTTGCAATGCGTAACATGACGGGTGCGATCATACCAGCACTAATGCACCGGATCCCATCGAACTCCGGTTAAGCGTGCTTGGGCGAGAGTAGTACTAGGATGGGTGACCTCCCGGGAAGTCCTCGTGTTGCACCCCTCTTTTTCGTTTTTATTTTTATTTGACGATTTGCCGGCTCGAGATTTCGATCGATTTCGGATTTATTTCGCTCTTATTTTTATTTGACGATTTGACGATTTGCCGGGCCGAGATTTCGATCGAGGGAAACGGTTTTTAAAAGTTTTCCGTATATTTTTCCTTGTTTCTAAGTTAATATATCGTTAATTATCCGGCGATTGCGCAACGGCTCCTCGAAAGCCGGAAGTAGAACTCTCCGGACATTTCTTAAGACGAGAAATGGCTTTTGCTTCAAATAAGTTTGCAATGCGTAACATGACGGGTGCGATCATACCAGCACTAATGCACCGGATCCCATCGAACTCCGGTTAAGCGTGCTTGGGCGAGAGTAGTACTAGGATGGGTGACCTCCTGGGAAGTCCTCGTGTTGCACCCCTCTTTTTCGTTTTTATTTTTATTTGACGATTTGCCGGCTCGAGATTTCGATCGATTTCGGATTTATTTCGCTCTTATTTTTATTTGACGATTTGACGATTTGCCGGGCCGAGATTTCGATCGAGGGAAACGGTTTTTAAAAGTTTTCCGTATATTTTTCCTTGTTTCTAAGTTAATATATCGTTAATTATCCGGCGATTGCGCAACGGCTCCTCGAAAGCCGGAAGTAGAACTCTCCGGACATTTCTTAAGACGAGAAATGGCTTTTGCTTCAAATAAGTTTGCAATGCGTAACATGACGGGTGCGATCATACCAGCACTAATGCACCGGATCCCATCGAACTCCGGTTAAGCGTGCTTGGGCGAGAGTAGTACTAGGATGGGTGACCTCCTGGGAAGTCCTCGTGTTGCACCCCTCTTTTTCGTTTTTATTTTTATTTGACGATTTGCCGGCTCGAGATTTCGATCGATTTCGGATTTATTTCGCTCTTATTTTTATTTGACGATTTGACGATTTGCCGGGCCGAGATTTCGATCGAGGGAAACGGTTTTTAAAAGTTTTCCGTATATTTTTCCTTGTTTCTAAGTTAATATATCGTTAATTATCCGGCGATTGCGCAACGGCTCCTCGAAAGCCGGAAGTAGAACTCTCCGGACATTTCTTAAGACGAAAATGGCTTTTGCTTCAAATAAGTTTGCAATGCGTAACATGACGGGTGCGATCATACCAGCACTAATGCACCGGATCCCATCGAACTCCGGTTAAGCGTGCTTGGGCGAGAGTAGTACTAGGATGGGTGACCTCCTGGGAAGTCCTCGTGTTGCACCCCTCTTTTTCGTTTTTATTTTTATTTGACGATTTGCCGGCTCGAGATTTCGATCGATTTCGGATTTATTTCGCTCTTATTTTTATTTGACGATTTGACGATTTGCCGGGCCGAGATTTCGATCGAGGGAAACGGTTTTTAAAAGTTTTCCGTATATTTTTCCTTGTTTCTAAGTTAATATATCGTTAATTATCCGGCGATTGCGCAACGGCTCCTCGAAAGCCGGAAGTAGAACTCTCCGGACATTTCTTAAGACGAAAATGGCTTTTGCTTCAAATAAGTTTGCAATGCGTAACATGACGGGTGCGATCATACCAGCACTAATGCACCGGATCCCATCGAACTCCGGTTAAGCGTGCTTGGGCGAGAGTAGTACTAGGATGGGTGACCTCCTGGGAAGTCCTCGTGTTGCACCCCTCTTTTTCGTTTTTATTTTTATTTGACGATTTGCCGGCTCGAGATTTCGATCGATTTCGGATTTATTTCGCTCTTATTTTTATTTGACGATTTGACGATTTGCCGGGCCGAGATTTCGATCGAGGGAAACGGTTTTTAAAAGTTTTCCGTATATTTTTCCTTGTTTCTAAGTTAATATATCGTTAATTATCCGGCGATTGCGCAACGGCTCCTCGAAAGCCGGAAGTAGAACTCTCCGGACATTTCTTAAGACGAGAAATGGCTTTTGCTTCAAATAAGTTTGCAATGCGTAACATGACGGGTGCGATCATACCAGCACTAATGCACCGGATCCCATCGAACTCCGGTTAAGCGTGCTTGGGCGAGAGTAGTACTAGGATGGGTGACCTCCTGGGAAGTCCTCGTGTTGCACCCCTCTTTTTCGTTTTTATTTTTATTTGACGATTTGCCGGCTCGAGATTTCGATCGATTTCGGATTTATTTCGCTCTTATTTTTATTTGACGATTTGACGATTTGCCGGGCCGAGATTTCGATCGAGGGAAACGGTTTTTAAAAGTTTTCCGTATATTTTTCCTTGTTTCTAAGTTAATATATCGTTAATTATCCGGCGATTGCGCAACGGCTCCTCGAAAGCCGGAAGTAGAACTCTCCGGACATTTCTTAAGACGAGAAATGGCTTTTGCTTCAAATAAGTTTGCAATGCGTAACATGACGGGTGCGATCATACCAGCACTAATGCACCGGATCCCATCGAACTCCGGTTAAGCGTGCTTGGGCGAGAGTAGTACTAGGATGGGTGACCTCCTGGGAAGTCCTCGTGTTGCACCCCTTTTTTTTCGTTTTTATTTTTATTTGACGATTTGCCGGCTCGAGATTTCGATCGATTTCGGATTTATTTCGCTCTTATTTTTATTTGACGATTTGACGATTTGCCGGGCCGAGATTTCGATCGAGGGAAACGGTTTTTAAAAGTTTTCCGTATATTTTTCCTTGTTTCTAAGTTAATATATCGTTAATTATCCGGCGATTGCGCAACGGCTCCTCGAAAGCCGGAAGTAGAACTCTCCGGACATTTCTTAAGACGAAAATGGCTTTTGCTTCAAATAAGTTTGCAATGCGTAACATGACGGGTGCGATCATACCAGCACTAATGCACCGGATCCCATCGAACTCCGGTTAAGCGTGCTTGGGCGAGAGTAGTACTAGGATGGGTGACCTCCTGGGAAGTCCTCGTGTTGCACCCCTCTTTTTCGTTTTTATTTTTATTTGACGATTTGCCGGCTCGAGATTTCGATCGATTTCGGATTTATTTCGCTCTTATTTTTATTTGACGATTTGACGATTTGCCGGGCCGAGATTTCGATCGAGGGAAACGGTTTTTAAAAGTTTTCCGTATATTTTTCCTTGTTTCTAAGTTAATATATCGTTAATTATCCGGCGATTGCGCAACGGCTCCTCGAAAGCCGGAAGTAGAACTCTCCGACATTTCTTAAGACGAGAAATGGCTTTTGCTTCAAATAAGTTTGCAATGCGTAACATGACGGGTGCGATCATACCAGCACTAATGCACCGGATCCCATCAGAACTCCGAAGTTAAGCGTGCTTGGGCGAGAGTAGTACTAGGATGGGTGACCTCCTGGGAAGTCCTCGTGTTGCACCCCTCTTTTTCGTTTTTATTTTTATTTGACGATTTGCCGGCTCGAGATTTCGATCGATTTCGGATTTATTTCGCTCTTATTTTTATTTGACGATTTGACGATTTGCCGGGCCGAGATTTCGATCGAGGGAAACGGTTTTTAAAAGTTTTCCGTATATTTTTCCTTGTTTCTAAGTTAATATATCGTTAATTATCCGGCGATTGCGCAACGGCTCCTCGAAAGCCGGAAGTAGAACTCTCCGGACATTTCTTAAGACGAAAATGGCTTTTGCTTCAAATAAGTTTGCAATGCGTAACATGACGGGTGCGATCATACCAGCACTAATGCACCGGATCCCATCGAACTCCGGTTAAGCGTGCTTGGGCGAGAGTAGTACTAGGATGGGTGACCTCCTGGGAAGTCCTCGTGTTGCACCCCTCTTTTTCGTTTTTATTTTTATTTGACGATTTGCCGGCTCGAGATTTCGATCGATTTCGGATTTATTTCGCTCTTATTTTTATTTGACGATTTGACGATTTGCCGGGCCGAGATTTCGATCGAGGGAAACGGTTTTTAAAAGTTTTCCGTATATTTTTCCTTGTTTCTAAGTTAATATATCGTTAATTATCCGGCGATTGCGCAACGGCTCCTCGAAAGCCGGAAGTAGAACTCTCCGGACATTTCTTAAGACGAGAAATGGCTTTTGCTTCAAATAAGTTTGCAATGCGTAACATGACGGGTGCGATCATACCAGCACTAATGCACCGGATCCTATCAGAACTCCGAGGTTAAGCGTGCTTGGGCGAGAGTAGTACTAGGATGGGTGACCTCCTGGGAAGTCCTCGTGTTGCACCCCTCTTTTTCGTTTTTATTTTTATTTGACGATTTGCCGGCTCGAGATTTCGATCGATTTCGGATTTATTTCGCTCTTATTTTTATTTGACGATTTGACGATTTGCCGGGCCGAGATTTCGATCGAGGGAAACGGTTTTTAAAAGTTTTCCGTATATTTTTCCTTGTTTCTAAGTTAATATATCGTTAATTATCCGGCGATTGCGCAACGGCTCCTCGAAAGCCGGAAGTAGAACTCTCCGGACATTTCTTAAGACGAAAATGGCTTTTGCTTCAAATAAGTTTGCAATGCGTAACATGACGGGTGCGATCATACCAGCACTAATGCACCGGATCCCATCGAACTCCGGTTAAGCGTGCTTGGGCGAGAGTAGTACTAGGATGGGTGACCTCCTGGGAAGTCCTCGTGTTGCACCCCTCTTTTTCGTTTTTATTTTTATTTGACGATTTGCCGGCTCGAGATTTCGATCGATTTCGGATTTATTTCGCTCTTATTTTTATTTGACGATTTGACGATTTGCCGGGCCGAGATTTCGATCGAGGGAAACGGTTTTTAAAAGTTTTCCGTATATTTTTCCTTGTTTCTAAGTTAATATATCGTTAATTATCCGGCGATTGCGCAACGGCTCCTCGAAAGCCGGAAGTAGAACTCTCCGGACATTTCTTAAGACGAAAATGGCTTTTGCTTCAAATAAGTTTGCAATGCGTAACATGACGGGTGCGATCATACCAGCACTAATGCACCGGATCCCATCGAACTCCGGTTAAGCGTGCTTGGGCGAGAGTAGTACTAGGATGGGTGACCTCCTGGGAAGTCCTCGTGTTGCACCCCTCTTTTTCGTTTTTATTTTTATTTGACGATTTGCCGGCTCGAGATTTCGATCGATTTCGGATTTATTTCGCTCTTATTTTTATTTGACGATTTGACGATTTGCCGGGCCGAGATTTCGATCGAGGGAAACGGTTTTTAAAAGTTTTCCGTATATTTTTCCTTGTTTCTAAGTTAATATATCGTTAATTATCCGGCGATTGCGCAACGGCTCCTCGAAAGCCGGAAGTAGAACTCTCCGGACATTTCTTAAGACGAGAAATGGCTTTTGCTTCAAATAAGTTTGCAATGCGTAACATGACGGGTGCGATCATACCAGCACTAATGCACCGGATCCCATCGAACTCCGGTTAAGCGTGCTTGGGCGAGAGTAGTACTAGGATGGGTGACCTCCTGGGAAGTCCTCGTGTTGCACCCCTCTTTTTCGTTTTTATTTTTATTTGACGATTTGCCGGCTCGAGATTTCGATCGATTTCGGATTTATTTCGCTCTTATTTTTATTTGACGATTTGACGATTTGCCGGGCCGAGATTTCGATCGAGGGAAACGGTTTTTAAAAGTTTTCCGTATATTTTTCCTTGTTTCTAAGTTAATATATCGTTAATTATCCGGCGATTGCGCAACGGCTCCTCGAAAGCCGGAAGTAGAACTCTCCGGACATTTCTTAAGACGAGAAATGGCTTTTGCTTCAAATAAGTTTGCAATGCGTAACATGACGGGTGCGATCATACCAGCACTAATGCACCGGATCCCATCGAACTCCGGTTAAGCGTGCTTGGGCGAGAGTAGTACTAGGATGGGTGACCTCCCGGGAAGTCCTCGTGTTGCACCCCTCTTTTTCGTTTTTATTTTTATTTGACGATTTGCCGGCTCGAGATTTCGATCGATTTCGGATTTATTTCGCTCTTATTTTTATTTGACGATTTGACGATTTGCCGGGCCGAGATTTCGATCGAGGGAAACGGTTTTTAAAAGTTTTCCGTATATTTTTCCTTGTTTCTAAGTTAATATATCGTTAATTATCCGGCGATTGCGCAACGGCTCCTCGAAAGCCGGAAGTAGAACTCTCCGGACATTTCTTAAGACGAAATGGCTTTTGCTTCAAATAAGTTTGCAATGCGTAACATGACGGGTGCGATCATACCAGCACTAATGCACCGGATCCCATCGAACTCCGGTTAAGCGTGCTTGGGCGAGAGTAGTACTAGGATGGGTGACCTCCTGGGAAGTCCTCGTGTTGCACCCCTTTTTTCGTTTTTATTTTTATTTGACGATTTGCCGGCTCGAGATTTCGATCGATTTCGGATTTATTTCGCTCTTATTTTTATTTGACGATTTGACGATTTGCCGGGCCGAGATTTCGATCGAGGGAAACGGTTTTTAAAAGTTTTCCGTATATTTTTCCTTGTTTCTAAGTTAATATATCGTTAATTATCCGGCGATTGCGCAACGGCTCCTCGAAAGCCGGAAGTAGAACTCTCCGGACATTTCTTAAGACGAAAATGGCTTTTGCTTCAAATAAGTTTGCAATGCGTAACATGACGGGTGCGATCATACCAGCACTAATGCACCGGATCCCATCGAACTCCGGTTAAGCGTGCTTGGGCGAGAGTAGTACTAGGATGGGTGACCTCCTGGGAAGTCCTCGTGTTGCACCCCTCTTTTTCGTTTTTATTTTTATTTGACGATTTGCCGGCTCGAGATTTCGATCGATTTCGGATTTATTTCGCTCTTATTTTTATTTGACGATTTGACGATTTGCCGGGCCGAGATTTCGATCGAGGGAAACGGTTTTTAAAAGTTTTCCGTATATTTTTCCTTGTTTCTAAGTTAATATATCGTTAATTATCCGGCGATTGCGCAACGGCTCCTCGAAAGCCGGAAGTAGAACTCTCCGGACATTTCTTAAGACGAGAAATGGCTTTTGCTTCAAATAAGTTTGCAATGCGTAACATGACGGGTGCGATCATACCAGCACTAATGCACCGGATCCCATCGAACTCCGGTTAAGCGTGCTTGGGCGAGAGTAGTACTAGGATGGGTGACCTCCTGGGAAGTCCTCGTGTTGCACCCCTCTTTTTCGTTTTTATTTTTATTTGACGATTTGCCGGCTCGAGATTTCGATCGATTTCGGATTTATTTCGCTCTTATTTTTATTTGACGATTTGACGATTTGCCGGGCCGAGATTTCGATCGAGGGAAACGGTTTTTAAAAGTTTTCCGTATATTTTTCCTTGTTTCTAAGTTAATATATCGTTAATTATCCGGCGATTGCGCAACGGCTCCTCGAAAGCCGGAAGTAGAACTCTCCGGACATTTCTTAAGACGAGAAATGGCTTTTGCTTCAAATAAGTTTGCAATGCGTAACATGACGGGTGCGATCATACCAGCACTAATGCACCGGATCCCATCGAACTCCGGTTAAGCGTGCTTGGGCGAGAGTAGTACTAGGATGGGTGACCTCCTGGGAAGTCCTCGTGTTGCACCCCTCTTTTTCGTTTTTATTTTTATTTGACGATTTGCCGGCTCGAGATTTCGATCGATTTCGGATTTATTTCGCTCTTATTTTTATTTGACGATTTGACGATTTGCCGGGTCGAGATTTCGATCGAGGGAAACGGTTTTTAAAAGTTTTCCGTATATTTTTCCTTGTTTCTAAGTTAATATATCGTTAATTATCCGGCGATTGCGCAACGGCTCCTCGAAAGCCGGAAGTAGAACTCTCCGGACATTTCTTAAGACGAAAATGGCTTTTGCTTCAAATAAGTTTGCAATGCGTAACATGACGGGTGCGATCATACCAGCACTAATGCACCGGATCCCATCAGAACTCCGAAGTTAAGCGTGCTTGGGCGAGAGTAGTACTAGGATGGGTGACCTCCTGGGAAGTCCTCGTGTTGCACCCCTCTTTTTCGTTTTTATTTTTATTTGACGATTTGCCGGCTCGAGATTTCGATCGATTTCGGATTTATTTCGCTCTTATTTTTATTTGACGATTTGACGATTTGCCGGGCCGAGATTTCGATCGAGGGAAACGGTTTTTAAAAGTTTTCCGTATATTTTTCCTTGTTTCTAAGTTAATATATCGTTAATTATCCGGCGATTGCGCAACGGCTCCTCGAAAGCCGGAAGTAGAACTCTCCGGACATTTCTTAAGACGAGAAATGGCTTTTGCTTCAAATAAGTTTGCAATGCGTAACATGACGGGTGCGATCATACCAGCACTAATGCACCGGATCCCATCAGAACTCCGAAGTTAAGCGTGCTTGGGCGAGAGTAGTACTAGGATGGGTGACCTCCTGGGAAGTCCTCGTGTTGCACCCCTCTTTTTCGTTTTTATTTTTATTTGACGATTTGCCGGCTCGAGATTTCGATCGATTTCGGATTTATTTCGCTCTTATTTAAATTTTGACGATTTGACGATTTGCCGGGCCGAGATTTCGATCGAGGGAAACGGTTTTTAAAAGTTTTCCGTATATTTTTCCTTGTTTCTAAGTTAATATATCGTTAATTATCCGGCGATTGCGCAACGGCTCCTCGAAAGCCGGAAGTAGAACTCTCCGGACATTTCTTAAGACGAGAAATGGCTTTTGCTTCAAATAAGTTTGCAATGCGTAACATGACGGGTGCGATCATACCAGCACTAATGCACCGGATCCCATCGAACTCCGGTTAAGCGTGCTTGGGCGAGAGTAGTACTAGGATGGGTGACCTCCTGGGAAGTCCTCGTGTTGCACCCCTCTTTTTCGTTTTTATTTTTATTTGACGATTTGCCGGCTCGAGATTTCGATCGATTTCGGATTTATTTCGCTCTTATTTTTATTTGACGATTTGACGATTTGCCGGGCCGAGATTTCGATCGAGGGAAACGGTTTTTAAAAGTTTTCCGTATATTTTTCCTTGTTTCTAAGTTAATATATCGTTAATTATCCGGCGATTGCGCAACGGCTCCTCGAAAGCCGGAAGTAGAACTCTCCGGACATTTCTTAAGACGAGAAATGGCTTTTGCTTCAAATAAGTTTGCAATGCGTAACATGACGGGTGCGATCATACCAGCACTAATGCACCGGATCCCATCGAACTCCGGTTAAGCGTGCTTGGGCGAGAGTAGTACTAGGATGGGTGACCTCCTGGGAAGTCCTCGTGTTGCACCCCTCTTTTTCGTTTTTATTTTTATTTGACGATTTGCCGGCTCGAGATTTCGATCGATTTCGGATTTATTTCGCTCTTATTTTTATTTGACGATTTGACGATTTGCCGGGTCGAGATTTCGATCGAGGGAAACGGTTTTTAAAAGTTTTCCGTATATTTTTCCTTGTTTCTAAGTTAATATATCGTTAATTATCCGGCGATTGCGCAACGGCTCCTCGAAAGCCGGAAGTAGAACTCTCCGGACATTTCTTAAGACGAAAATGGCTTTTGCTTCAAATAAGTTTGCAATGCGTAACATGACGGGTGCGATCATACCAGCACTAATGCACCGGATCCCATCGAACTCCGGGTTAAGCGTGCTTGGGCGAGAGTAGTACTAGGATGGGTGACCTCCGGGAAGTCCTCGTGTTGCACCCCTCTTTTTCGTTTTTATTTTTATTTGACGATTTGCCGGCTCGAGATTTCGATCGATTTCGGATTTATTTCGCTCTTATTTTTATTTGACGATTTGACGATTTGCCGGGCCGAGATTTCGATCGAGGGAAACGGTTTTTAAAAGTTTTCCGTATATTTTTCCTTGTTTCTAAGTTAATATATCGTTAATTATCCGGCGATTGCGCAACGGCTCCTCGAAAGCCGGAAGTAGAACTCTCCGGACATTTCTTAAGACGAGAAATGGCTTTTGCTTCAAATAAGTTTGCAATGCGTAACATGACGGGTGCGATCATACCAGCACTAATGCACCGGATCCCATCGAACTCCGGTTAAGCGTGCTTGGGCGAGAGTAGTACTAGGATGGGTGACCTCCTGGGAAGTCCTCGTGTTGCACCCCTCTTTTTCGTTTTTATTTTTATTTGACGATTTGCCGGCTCGAGATTTCGATCGATTTCGGATTTATTTCGCTCTTATTTTTATTTGACGATTTGACGATTTGCCGGGCCGAGATTTCGATCGAGGGAAACGGTTTTTAAAAGTTTTCCGTATATTTTTCCTTGTTTCTAAGTTAATATATCGTTAATTATCCGGCGATTGCGCAACGGCTCCTCGAAAGCCGGAAGTAGAACTCTCCGGACATTTCTTAAGACGAGAAATGGCTTTTGCTTCAAATAAGTTTGCAATGCGTAACATGACGGGTGCGATCATACCAGCACTAATGCACCGGATCCCATCAGAACTCCGAAGTTAAGCGTGCTTGGGCGAGAGTAGTACTAGGATGGGTGACCTCCTGGGAAGTCCTCGTGTTGCACCCCTCTTTTTCGTTTTTATTTTTATTTGACGATTTGCCGGCTCGAGATTTCGATCGATTTCGGATTTATTTCGCTCTTATTTTTATTTGACGATTTGACGATTTGCCGGGCCGAGATTTCGATCGAGGGAAACGGTTTTTAAAAGTTTTCCGTATATTTTTCCTTGTTTCTAAGTTAATATATCGTTAATTATCCGGCGATTGCGCAACGGCTCCTCGAAAGCCGGAAGTAGAACTCTCCGGACATTTCTTAAGACGAAAATGGCTTTTGCTTCAAATAAGTTTGCAATGCGTAACATGACGGGTGCGATCATACCAGCACTAATGCACCGGATCCCATCGAACTCCGGTTAAGCGTGCTTGGGCGAGAGTAGTACTAGGATGGGTGACCTCCGGGAAGTCCTCGTGTTGCACCCCTCTTTTTCGTTTTTATTTTTATTTGACGATTTGCCGGCTCGAGATTTCGATCGATTTCGGATTTATTTCGCTCTTATTTTTATTTGACGATTTGACGATTTGCCGGGTCGAGATTTCGATCGAGGGAAACGGTTTTTAAAAGTTTTCCGTATATTTTTCCTTGTTTCTAAGTTAATATATCGTTAATTATCCGGCGATTGCGCAACGGCTCCTCGAAAGCCGGAAGTAGAACTCTCCGGACATTTCTTAAGACGAGAAATGGCTTTTGCTTCAAATAAGTTTGCAATGCGTAACATGACGGGTGCGATCATACCAGCACTAATGCACCGGATCCCATCGAACTCCGGTTAAGCGTGCTTGGGCGAGAGTAGTACTAGGATGGGTGACCTCCTGGGAAGTCCTCGTGTTGCACCCCTCTTTTTCGTTTTTATTTTTATTTGACGATTTGCCGGCTCGAGATTTCGATCGATTTCGGATTTATTTCGCTCTTATTTTTATTTGACGATTTGACGATTTGCCGGGCCGAGATTTCGATCGAGGGAAACGGTTTTTAAAAGTTTTCCGTATATTTTTCCTTGTTTCTAAGTTAATATATCGTTAATTATCCGGCGATTGCGCAACGGCTCCTCGAAAGCCGGAAGTAGAACTCTCCGGACATTTCTTAAGACGAGAAATGGCTTTTGCTTCAAATAAGTTTGCAATGCGTAACATGACGGGTGCGATCATACCAGCACTAATGCACCGGATCCCATCGAACTCCGGTTAAGCGTGCTTGGGCGAGAGTAGTACTAGGATGGGTGACCTCCTGGGAAGTCCTCGTGTTGCACCCCTCTTTTTCGTTTTTATTTTTATTTGACGATTTGCCGGCTCGAGATTTCGATCGATTTCGGATTTATTTCGCTCTTATTTTTATTTGACGATTTGACGATTTGCCGGGCGAGATTTCGATCGAGGGAAACGGTTTTTAAAAGTTTTCCGTATATTTTTCCTTGTTTCTAAGTTAATATATCGTTAATTATCCGGCGATTGCGCAACGGCTCCTCGAAAGCCGGAAGTAGAACTCTCCGGACATTTCTTAAGACGAAATGGCTTTTGCTTCAAATAAGTTTGCAATGCGTAACATGACGGGTGCGATCATACCAGCACTAATGCACCGGATCCCATCGTAACTCCGGTTAAGCGTGCTTGGGCGAGAGTAGTACTAGGATGGGTGACCTCCCGGGAAGTCCTCGTGTTGCACCCCTCTTTTTCGTTTTTATTTTTATTTGACGATTTGCCGGCTCGAGATTTCGATCGATTTCGGATTTATTTCGCTCTTATTTTTATTTGACGATTTGACGATTTGCCGGGCCGAGATTTCGATCGAGGGAAACGGTTTTTAAAAGTTTTCCGTATATTTTTCCTTGTTTCTAAGTTAATATATCGTTAATTATCCGGCGATTGCGCAACGGCTCCTCGAAAGCCGGAAGTAGAACTCTCCGGACATTTCTTAAGACGAAAATGGCTTTTGCTTCAAATAAGTTTGCAATGCGTAACATGACGGGTGCGATCATACCAGCACTAATGCACCGGATCCCATCGAACCGGGTTAAGCGTGCTTGGGCGAGAGTAGTACTAGGATGGGTGACCTCCTGGGAAGTCCTCGTGTTGCACCCCTCTTTTTCGTTTTTATTTTTATTTGACGATTTGCCGGCTCGAGATTTCGATCGATTTCGGATTTATTTCGCTCTTATTTTTATTTGACGATTTGACGATTTGCCGGGTCGAGATTTCGATCGAGGGAAACGGTTTTTAAAAGTTTTCCGTATATTTTTCCTTGTTTCTAAGTTAATATATCGTTAATTATCCGGCGATTGCGCAACGGCTCCTCGAAAGCCGGAAGTAGAACTCTCCGGACATTTCTTAAGACGAAAATGGCTTTTGCTTCAAATAAGTTTGCAATGCGTAACATGACGGGTGCGATCATACCAGCACTAATGCACCGGATCCCATCGAACTCCGGTTAAGCGTGCTTGGGCGAGAGTAGTACTAGGATGGGTGACCTCCTGGGAAGTCCTCGTGTTGCACCCCTCTTTTTTTCGTTTTATTTTTATTTGACGATTTGCCGGCTCGAGATTTCGATCGATTTCGGATTTATTTCGCTCTTATTTTTATTTGACGATTTGACGATTTGCCGGGCCGAGATTTCGATCGAGGGAAACGGTTTTTAAAAGTTTTCCGTATATTTTTCCTTGTTTCTAAGTTAATATATCGTTAATTATCCGGCGATTGCGCAACGGCTCCTCGAAAGCCGGAAGTAGAACTCTCCGGACATTTCTTAAGACGAAAATGGCTTTTGCTTCAAATAAGTTTGCAATGCGTAACATGACGGGTGCGATCATACCAGCACTAATGCACCGGATCCCATCGAACTCCGGTTAAGCGTGCTTGGGCGAGAGTAGTACTAGGATGGGTGACCTCCTGGGAAGTCCTCGTGTTGCACCCCTCTTTTTCGTTTTTATTTTTATTTGACGATTTGCCGGCTCGAGATTTCGATCGATTTCGGATTTATTTCGCTCTTATTTTTATTTGACGATTTGACGATTTGCCGGGCCGAGATTTCGATCGAGGGAAACGGTTTTTAAAAGTTTTCCGTATATTTTTCCTTGTTTCTAAGTTAATATATCGTTAATTATCCGGCGATTGCGCAACGGCTCCTCGAAAGCCGGAAGTAGAACTCTCCGGACATTTCTTAAGACGAAAATGGCTTTTGCTTCAAATAAGTTTGCAATGCGTAACATGACGGGTGCGATCATACCAGCACTAATGCACCGGATCCCATCGAACTCCGGTTAAGCGTGCTTGGGCGAGAGTAGTACTAGGATGGGTGACCTCCTGGGAAGTCCTCGTGTTGCACCCCTCTTTTTCGTTTTTATTTTTATTTGACGATTTGCCGGCTCGAGATTTCGATCGATTTCGGATTTATTTCGCTCTTATTTTTATTTGACGATTTGACGATTTGCCGGGCGAGATTTCGATCGAGGGAAACGGTTTTTAAAAGTTTTCCGTATATTTTTCCTTGTTTCTAAGTTAATATATCGTTAATTATCCGGCGATTGCGCAACGGCTCCTCGAAAGCCGGAAGTAGAACTCTCCGGACATTTCTTAAGACGAAAATGGCTTTTGCTTCAAATAAGTTTGCAATGCGTAACATGACGGGTGCGATCATACCAGCACTAATGCACCGGATCCCATCGAACTCCGGTTAAGCGTGCTTGGGCGAGAGTAGTACTAGGATGGGTGACCTCCTGGGAAGTCCTCGTGTTGCACCCCTCTTTTTCGTTTTTATTTTTATTTGACGATTTGCCGGCTCGAGATTTCGATCGATTTCGGATTTATTTCGCTCTTATTTTTATTTGACGATTTGACGATTTGCCGGGCCGAGATTTCGATCGAGGGAAACGGTTTTTAAAAGTTTTCCGTATATTTTTCCTTGTTTCTAAGTTAATATATCGTTAATTATCCGGCGATTGCGCAACGGCTCCTCGAAAGCCGGAAGTAGAACTCTCCGGACATTTCTTAAGACGAAAATGGCTTTTGCTTCAAATAAGTTTGCAATGCGTAACATGACGGGTGCGATCATACCAGCACTAATGCACCGGATCCCATCGAACTCCGGTTAAGCGTGCTTGGGCGAGAGTAGTACTAGGATGGGTGACCTCCTGGGAAGTCCTCGTGTTGCACCCCTCTTTTTCGTTTTTATTTTTATTTGACGATTTGCCGGCTCGAGATTTCGATCGATTTCGGATTTATTTCGCTCTTATTTTTATTTGACGATTTGACGATTTGCCGGGCCGAGATTTCGATCGAGGGAAACGGTTTTTAAAAGTTTTCCGTATATTTTTCCTTGTTTCTAAGTTAATATATCGTTAATTATCCGGCGATTGCGCAACGGCTCCTCGAAAGCCGGAAGTAGAACTCTCCGGACATTTCTTAAGACGAAAATGGCTTTTGCTTCAAATAAGTTTGCAATGCGTAACATGACGGGTGCGATCATACCAGCACTAATGCACCGGATCCCATCGAACTCCGGTTAAGCGTGCTTGCTTGGGCGAGAGTAGTACTAGGATGGGTGACCTCCTGGGAAGTCCTCGTGTTGCACCCCTCTTTTTCGTTTTTATTTTTATTTGACGATTTGCCGGCTCGAGATTTCGATCGATTTCGGATTTATTTCGCTCTTATTTTTATTTGACGATTTGACGATTTGCCGGGCGAGATTTCGATCGAGGGAAACGGTTTTTAAAAGTTTTCCGTATATTTTTCCTTGTTTCTAAGTTAATATATCGTTAATTATCCGGCGATTGCGCAACGGCTCCTCGAAAGCCGGAAGTAGAACTCTCCGGACATTTCTTAAGACGAGAAATGGCTTTTGCTTCAAATAAGTTTGCAATGCGTAACATGACGGGTGCGATCATACCAGCACTAATGCACCGGATCCCATCGAACTCCGGTTAAGCGTGCTTGGGCGAGAGTAGTACTAGGATGGGTGACCTCCTGGGAAGTCCTCGTGTTGCACCCCTCTTTTTCGTTTTTATTTTTATTTGACGATTTGCCGGCTCGAGATTTCGATCGATTTCGGATTTATTTCGCTCTTATTTTTATTTGACGATTTGACGATTTGCCGGGCCGAGATTTCGATCGAGGGAAACGGTTTTTAAAAGTTTTCCGTATATTTTTCCTTGTTTCTAAGTTAATATATCGTTAATTATCCGGCGATTGCGCAACGGCTCCTCGAAAGCCGGAAGTAGAACTCTCCGGACATTTCTTAAGACGAAAATGGCTTTTGCTTCAAATAAGTTTGCAATGCGTAACATGACGGGTGCGATCATACCAGCACTAATGCACCGGATCCCATCAACTCCGGTTAAGCGTGCTTGGGCGAGAGTAGTACTAGGATGGGTGACCTCCTGGGAAGTCCTCGTGTTGCACCCCTCTTTTTCGTTTTTATTTTTATTTGACGATTTGCCGGCTCGAGATTTCGATCGATTTCGGATTTATTTCGCTCTTATTTTTATTTGACGATTTGACGATTTGCCGGGTCGAGATTTCGATCGAGGGAAACGGTTTTTAAAAGTTTTCCGTATATTTTTCCTTGTTTCTAAGTTAATATATCGTTAATTATCCGGCGATTGCGCAACGGCTCCTCGAAAGCCGGAAGTAGAACTCTCCGGACATTTCTTAAGACGAGAAATGGCTTTTGCTTCAAATAAGTTTGCAATGCGTAACATGACGGGTGCGATCATACCAGCACTAATGCACCGGATCCCATCGAACTCCGGTTAAGCGTGCTTGGGCGAGAGTAGTACTAGGATGGGTGACCTCCTGGGAAGTCCTCGTGTTGCACCCCTCTTTTTCGTTTTTATTTTTATTTGACGATTTGCCGGCTCGAGATTTCGATCGATTTCGGATTTATTTCGCTCTTATTTTTATTTGACGATTTGACGATTTGCCGGGCCGAGATTTCGATCGAGGGAAACGGTTTTTAAAAGTTTTCCGTATATTTTTCCTTGTTTCTAAGTTAATATATCGTTAATTATCCGGCGATTGCGCAACGGCTCCTCGAAAGCCGGAAGTAGAACTCTCCGGACATTTCTTAAGACGAGAAATGGCTTTTGCTTCAAATAAGTTTGCAATGCGTAACATGACGGGTGCGATCATACCAGCACTAATGCACCGGATCCCATCGAACTCCGGTTAAGCGTGCTTGGGCGAGAGTAGTACTAGGATGGGTGACCTCCTGGGAAGTCCTCGTGTTGCACCCCTCTTTTTCGTTTTTATTTTTATTTGACGATTTGCCGGCTCGAGATTTCGATCGATTTCGGATTTATTTCGCTCTTATTTTTATTTGACGATTTGACGATTTGCCGGGTCGAGATTTCGATCGAGGGAAACGGTTTTTAAAAGTTTTCCGTATATTTTTCCTTGTTTCTAAGTTAATATATCGTTAATTATCCGGCGATTGCGAACGGCTCCTCGAAAGCCGGAAGTAGAACTCTCCGGACATTTCTTAAGACGAAAATGGCTTTTGCTTCAAATAAGTTTGCAATGCGTAACATGACGGGTGCGATCATACCAGCACTAATGCACCGGATCCCATCGAACTCCGGTTAAGCGTGCTTGGGCGAGAGTAGTACTAGGATGGGTGACCTCCTGGGAAGTCCTCGTGTTGCACCCCTCTTTTTCGTTTTTATTTTTATTTGACGATTTGCCGGCTCGAGATTTCGATCGATTTCGGATTTATTTCGCTCTTATTTTTATTTGACGATTTGACGATTTGCCGGGTCGAGATTTCGATCGAGGGAAACGGTTTTTAAAAGTTTTCCGTATATTTTTCCTTGTTTCTAAGTTAATATATCGTTAATTATCCGGCGATTGCGCAACGGCTCCTCGAAAGCCGGAAGTAGAACTCTCCGGACATTTCTTAAGACGAAAATGGCTTTTGCTTCAAATAAGTTTGCAATGCGTAACATGACGGGTGCGATCATACCAGCACTAATGCACCGGATCCCATCGAACTCCGGTTAAGCGTGCTTGGGCGAGAGTAGTACTAGGATGGGTGACCTCCCGGGAAGTCCTCGTGTTGCACCCCTCTTTTTCGTTTTTATTTTTATTTGACGATTTGCCGGCTCGAGATTTCGATCGATTTCGGATTTATTTCGCTCTTATTTTTATTTGACGATTTGACGATTTGCCGGGTCGAGATTTCGATCGAGGGAAACGGTTTTTAAAAGTTTTCCGTATATTTTTCCTTGTTTCTAAGTTAATATATCGTTAATTATCCGGCGATTGCGCAACGGCTCCTCGAAAGCCGGAAGTAGAACTCTCCGGACATTTCTTAAGACGAGAAATGGCTTTTGCTTCAAATAAGTTTGCAATGCGTAACATGACGGGTGCGATCATACCAGCACTAATGCACCGGATCCCATCGAACTCCGGTTAAGCGTGCTTGGGCGAGAGTAGTACTAGGATGGGTGACCTCCTGGGAAGTCCTCGTGTTGCACCCCTTTTTTCGTTTTTATT
This sequence comes from Eucalyptus shirleyi, assembly GCA_017140165.1. Classification (NCBI taxonomy): domain Eukaryota; kingdom Viridiplantae; phylum Streptophyta; class Magnoliopsida; order Myrtales; family Myrtaceae; genus Eucalyptus; species Eucalyptus shirleyi. Next base: position 22,445,749 of record CM029451.1, on the reverse strand, counting down.
TTTATTTGACGATTTGCCGGCTCGAGATTTCGATCGATTTCGGATTTATTTCGCTCTTATTTTTATTTGACGATTTGACGATTTGCCGGGCGAGATTTCGATCGAGGGAAACGGTTTTTAAAAGTTTTCCGTATATTTTTCCTTGTTTCTAAGTTAATATATCGTTAATTATCCGGCGATTGCGCAACGGCTCCTCGAAAGCCGGAAGTAGAACTCTCCGGACATTTCTTAAGACGAAAATGGCTTTTGCTTCAAATAAGTTTGCAATGCGTAACATGACGGGTGCGATCATACCAGCACTAATGCACCGGATCCCATCGAACTCCGGTTAAGCGTGCTTGGGCGAGAGTAGTACTAGGATGGGTGACCTCCTGGGAAGTCCTCGTGTTGCACCCCTCTTTTTCGTTTTTATTTTTATTTGACGATTTGCCGGCTCGAGATTTCGATCGATTTCGGATTTATTTCGCTCTTATTTTTATTTGACGATTTGACGATTTGCCGGGTCGAGATTTCGATCGAGGGAAACGGTTTTTAAAAGTTTTCCGTATATTTTTCCTTGTTTCTAAGTTAATATATCGTTAATTATCCGGCGATTGCGCAACGGCTCCTCGAAAGCCGGAAGTAGAACTCTCCGGACATTTCTTAAGACGAGAAATGGCTTTTGCTTCAAATAAGTTTGCAATGCGTAACATGACGGGTGCGATCATACCAGCACTAATGCACCGGATCCCATCGAACTCCGGTTAAGCGTGCTTGGGCGAGAGTAGTACTAGGATGGGTGACCTCCCGGGAAGTCCTCGTGTTGCACCCCTCTTTTTCGTTTTTATTTTTATTTGACGATTTGCCGGCTCGAGATTTCGATCGATTTCGGATTTATTTCGCTCTTATTTTTATTTGACGATTTGACGATTTGCCGGGCCGAGATTTCGATCGAGGGAAACGGTTTTTAAAAGTTTTCCGTATATTTTTCCTTGTTTCTAAGTTAATATATCGTTAATTATCCGGCGATTGCGCAACGGCTCCTCGAAAGCCGGAAGTAGAACTCTCCGGACATTTCTTAAGACGAGAAATGGCTTTTGCTTCAAATAAGTTTGCAATGCGTAACATGACGGGTGCGATCATACCAGCACTAATGCACCGGATCCCATCGTAACTCCGGTTAAGCGTGCTTGGGCGAGAGTAGTACTAGGATGGGTGACCTCCTGGGAAGTCCTCGTGTTGCACCCCTCTTTTTCGTTTTTATTTTTATTTGACGATTTGCCGGCTCGAGATTTCGATCGATTTCGGATTTATTTCGCTCTTATTTTTATTTGACGATTTGACGATTTGCCGGGCGAGATTTCGATCGAGGGAAACGGTTTTTAAAAGTTTTCCGTATATTTTTCCTTGTTTCTAAGTTAATATATCGTTAATTATCCGGCGATTGCGCAACGGCTCCTCGAAAGCCGGAAGTAGAACTCTCCGGACATTTCTTAAGACGAAAATGGCTTTTGCTTCAAATAAGTTTGCAATGCGTAACATGACGGGTGCGATCATACCAGCACTAATGCACCGGATCCCATCGAACTCCGGTTAAGCGTGCTTGGGCGAGAGTAGTACTAGGATGGGTGACCTCCGGGAAGTCCTCGTGTTGCACCCCTCTTTTTCGTTTTTATTTTTATTTGACGATTTGCCGGCTCGAGATTTCGATCGATTTCGGATTTATTTCGCTCTTATTTTTATTTGACGATTTGACGATTTGCCGGGCCGAGATTTCGATCGAGGGAAACGGTTTTTAAAAGTTTTCCGTATATTTTTCCTTGTTTCTAAGTTAATATATCGTTAATTATCCGGCGATTGCGCAACGGCTCCTCGAAAGCCGGAAGTAGAACTCTCCGGACATTTCTTAAGACGAAAATGGCTTTTGCTTCAAATAAGTTTGCAATGCGTAACATGACGGGTGCGATCATACCAGCACTAATGCACCGGATCCCATCGAACTCCGGTTAAGCGTGCTTGGGCGAGAGTAGTACTAGGTGGGTGACCTCCTGGGAAGTCCTCGTGTTGCACCCCTCTTTTTCGTTTTTATTTTTATTTGACGATTTGCCGGCTCGAGATTTCGATCGATTTCGGATTTATTTCGCTCTTATTTTTATTTGACGATTTGACGATTTGCCGGGCGAGATTTCGATCGAGGGAAACGGTTTTTAAAAGTTTTCCGTATATTTTTCCTTGTTTCTAAGTTAATATATCGTTAATTATCCGGCGATTGCGCAACGGCTCCTCGAAAGCCGGAAGTAGAACTCTCCGGACATTTCTTAAGACGAAAATGGCTTTTGCTTCAAATAAGTTTGCAATGCGTAACATGACGGGTGCGATCATACCAGCACTAATGCACCGGATCCCATCGAACTCCGGTTAAGCGTGCTTGGGCGAGAGTAGTACTAGGATGGGTGACCTCCTGGGAAGTCCTCGTGTTGCACCCCTCTTTTTCGTTTTTATTTTTATTTGACGATTTGCCGGCTCGAGATTTCGGATTTATTTCGCTCTTATTTTTATTTGACGATTTGACGATTTGCCGGGTCGAGATTTCGATCGAGGGAAACGGTTTTTAAAAGTTTTCCGTATATTTTTCCTTGTTTCTAAGTTAATATATCGTTAATTATCCGGCGATTGCGCAACGGCTCCTCGAAAGCCGGAAGTAGAACTCTCCGGACATTTCTTAAGACGAGAAATGGCTTTTGCTTCAAATAAGTTTGCAATGCGTAACATGACGGGTGCGATCATACCAGCACTAATGCACCGGATCCCATCGAACTCCGGTTAAGCGTGCTTGGGCGAGAGTAGTACTAGGATGGGTGACCTCCTGGGAAGTCCTCGTGTTGCACCCCTCTTTTTCGTTTTTATTTTTATTTGACGATTTGCCGGCTCGAGATTTCGATCGATTTCGGATTTATTTCGCTCTTATTTTTATTTGACGATTTGACGATTTGCCGGGCGAGATTTCGATCGAGGGAAACGGTTTTTAAAAGTTTTCCGTATATTTTTCCTTGTTTCTAAGTTAATATATCGTTAATTATCCGGCGATTGCGCAACGGCTCCTCGAAAGCCGGAAGTAGAACTCTCCGGACATTTCTTAAGACGAAAATGGCTTTTGCTTCAAATAAGTTTGCAATGCGTAACATGACGGGTGCGATCATACCAGCACTAATGCACCGGATCCCATCGAACTCCGGTTAAGCGTGCTTGGGCGAGAGTAGTACTAGGATGGGTGACCTCCTGGGAAGTCCTCGTGTTGCACCCCTCTTTTTCGTTTTTATTTTTATTTGACGATTTGCCGGCTCGAGATTTCGATCGATTTCGGATTTATTTCGCTCTTATTTTTATTTGACGATTTGACGATTTGCCGGGCCGAGATTTCGATCGAGGGAAACGGTTTTTAAAAGTTTTCCGTATATTTTTCCTTGTTTCTAAGTTAATATATCGTTAATTATCCGGCGATTGCGCAACGGCTCCTCGAAAGCCGGAAGTAGAACTCTCCGGACATTTCTTAAGACGAGAAATGGCTTTTGCTTCAAATAAGTTTGCAATGCGTAACATGACGGGTGCGATCATACCAGCACTAATGCACCGGATCCCATCGAACTCCGGTTAAGCGTGCTTGGGCGAGAGTAGTACTAGGATGGGTGACCTCCGGGAAGTCCTCGTGTTGCACCCCTCTTTTTCGTTTTTATTTTTATTTGACGATTTGCCGGCTCGAGATTTCGATCGATTTCGGATTTATTTCGCTCTTATTTTTATTTGACGATTTGACGATTTGCCGGGCCGAGATTTCGATCGAGGGAAACGGTTTTTAAAAGTTTTCCGTATATTTTTCCTTGTTTCTAAGTTAATATATCGTTAATTATCCGGCGATTGCGCAACGGCTCCTCGAAAGCCGGAAGTAGAACTCTCCGGACATTTCTTAAGACGAAAATGGCTTTTGCTTCAAATAAGTTTGCAATGCGTAACATGACGGGTGCGATCATACCAGCACTAATGCACCGGATCCCATCGAACTCCGGTTAAGCGTGCTTGGGCGAGAGTAGTACTAGGATGGGTGACCTCCCGGGAAGTCCTCGTGTTGCACCCCTCTTTTTCGTTTTTATTTTTATTTGACGATTTGCCGGCTCGAGATTTCGATCGATTTCGGATTTATTTCGCTCTTATTTTTATTTGACGATTTGACGATTTGCCGGGTCGAGATTTCGATCGAGGGAAACGGTTTTTAAAAGTTTTCCGTATATTTTTCCTTGTTTCTAAGTTAATATATCGTTAATTATCCGGCGATTGCGCAACGGCTCCTCGAAAGCCGGAAGTAGAACTCTCCGGACATTTCTTAAGACGAGAAATGGCTTTTGCTTCAAATAAGTTTGCAATGCGTAACATGACGGGTGCGATCATACCAGCACTAATGCACCGGATCCCATCGAACTCCGGTTAAGCGTGCTTGGGCGAGAGTAGTACTAGGATGGGTGACCTCCTGGGAAGTCCTCGTGTTGCACCCCTCTTTTTCGTTTTTATTTTTATTTGACGATTTGCCGGCTCGAGATTTCGATCGATTTCGGATTTATTTCGCTCTTATTTTTATTTGACGATTTGACGATTTGCCGGGCCGAGATTTCGATCGAGGGAAACGGTTTTTAAAAGTTTTCCGTATATTTTTCCTTGTTTCTAAGTTAATATATCGTTAATTATCCGGCGATTGCGCAACGGCTCCTCGAAAGCCGGAAGTAGAACTCTCCGGACATTTCTTAAGACGAGAAATGGCTTTTGCTTCAAATAAGTTTGCAATGCGTAACATGACGGGTGCGATCATACCAGCACTAATGCACCGGATCCCATCGAACTCCGTTAAGCGTGCTTGGGCGAGAGTAGTACTAGGATGGGTGACCTCCGGGAAGTCCTCGTGTTGCACCCCTCTTTTTCGTTTTTATTTTTATTTGACGATTTGCCGGCTCGAGATTTCGATCGATTTCGGATTTATTTCGCTCTTATTTTTATTTGACGATTTGACGATTTGCCGGGTCGAGATTTCGATCGAGGGAAACGGTTTTTAAAAGTTTTCCGTATATTTTTCCTTGTTTCTAAGTTAATATATCGTTAATTATCCGGCGATTGCGCAACGGCTCCTCGAAAGCCGGAAGTAGAACTCTCCGGACATTTCTTAAGACGAAAATGGCTTTTGCTTCAAATAAGTTTGCAATGCGTAACATGACGGGTGCGATCATACCAGCACTAATGCACCGGATCCCATCGAACTCCGGTTAAGCGTGCTTGGGCGAGAGTAGTACTAGGATGGGTGACCTCCTGGGAAGTCCTCGTGTTGCACCCCTCTTTTTCGTTTTTATTTTTATTTGACGATTTGCCGGCTCGAGATTTCGATCGATTTCGGATTTATTTCGCTCTTATTTTTATTTGACGATTTGACGATTTGCCGGGTCGAGATTTCGATCGAGGGAAACGGTTTTTAAAAGTTTTCCGTATATTTTTCCTTGTTTCTAAGTTAATATATCGTTAATTATCCGGCGATTGCGCAACGGCTCCTCGAAAGCCGGAAGTAGAACTCTCCGGACATTTCTTAAGACGAAAATGGCTTTTGCTTCAAATAAGTTTGCAATGCGTAACATGACGGGTGCGATCATACCAGCACTAATGCACCGGATCCCATCGAACTCCGGTTAAGCGTGCTTGGGCGAGAGTAGTACTAGGATGGGTGACCTCCTGGGAAGTCCTCGTGTTGCACCCCTCTTTTTCGTTTTTATTTTTATTTGACGATTTGCCGGCTCGAGATTTCGATCGATTTCGGATTTATTTCGCTCTTATTTTTATTTGACGATTTGACGATTTGCCGGGTCGAGATTTCGATCGAGGGAAACGGTTTTTAAAAGTTTTCCGTATATTTTTCCTTGTTTCTAAGTTAATATATCGTTAATTATCCGGCGATTGCGCAACGGCTCCTCGAAAGCCGGAAGTAGAACTCTCCGGACATTTCTTAAGACGAGAAATGGCTTTTGCTTCAAATAAGTTTGCAATGCGTAACATGACGGGTGCGATCATACCAGCACTAATGCACCGGATCCCATCGAACTCCGGTTAAGCGTGCTTGGGCGAGAGTAGTACTAGGATGGGTGACCTCCTGGGAAGTCCTCGTGTTGCACCCCTCTTTTTCGTTTTTATTTTTATTTGACGATTTGCCGGCTCGAGATTTCGATCGATTTCGGATTTATTTCGCTCTTATTTTTATTTGACGATTTGACGATTTGCCGGGCCGAGATTTCGATCGAGGGAAACGGTTTTTAAAAGTTTTCCGTATATTTTTCCTTGTTTCTAAGTTAATATATCGTTAATTATCCGGCGATTGCGCAACGGCTCCTCGAAAGCCGGAAGTAGAACTCTCCGGACATTTCTTAAGACGAGAAATGGCTTTTGCTTCAAATAAGTTTGCAATGCGTAACATGACGGGTGCGATCATACCAGCACTAATGCACCGGATCCCATCGAACTCCGGTTAAGCGTGCTTGGGCGAGAGTAGTACTAGGATGGGTGACCTCCGGGAAGTCCTCGTGTTGCACCCCTCTTTTTCGTTTTTATTTTTATTTGACGATTTGCCGGCTCGAGATTTCGATCGATTTCGGATTTATTTCGCTCTTATTTTTATTTGACGATTTGACGATTTGCCGGGCCGAGATTTCGATCGAGGGAAACGGTTTTTAAAAGTTTTCCGTATATTTTTCCTTGTTTCTAAGTTAATATATCGTTAATTATCCGGCGATTGCGCAACGGCTCCTCGAAAGCCGGAAGTAGAACTCTCCGGACATTTCTTAAGACGAGAAATGGCTTTTGCTTCAAATAAGTTTGCAATGCGTAACATGACGGGTGCGATCATACCAGCACTAATGCACCGGATCCCATCGAACTCCGGTTAAGCGTGCTTGGGCGAGAGTAGTACTAGGATGGGTGACCTCCTGGGAAGTCCTCGTGTTGCACCCCTCTTTTTCGTTTTTATTTTTATTTGACGATTTGCCGGCTCGAGATTTCGATCGATTTCGGATTTATTTCGCTCTTATTTTTATTTGACGATTTGACGATTTGCCGGCCCGAGATTTCGATCGAGGGAAACGGTTTTTAAAAGTTTTCCGTATATTTTTCCTTGTTTCTAAGTTAATATATCGTTAATTATCCGGCGATTGCGCAACGGCTCCTCGAAAGCCGGAAGTAGAACTCTCCGGACATTTCTTAAGACGAGAAATGGCTTTTGCTTCAAATAAGTTTGCAATGCGTAACATGACGGGTGCGATCATACCAGCACTAATGCACCGGATCCCATCGAACTCCGGTTAAGCGTGCTTGGGCGAGAGTAGTACTAGGATGGGTGACCTCCTGGGAAGTCCTCGTGTTGCACCCCTCTTTTTCGTTTTTATTTTTATTTGACGATTTGCCGGCTCGAGATTTCGATCGATTTCGGATTTATTTCGCTCTTATTTTTATTTGACGATTTGACGATTTGCCGGGTCGAGATTTCGATCGAGGGAAACGGTTTTTAAAAGTTTTCCGTATATTTTTCCTTGTTTCTAAGTTAATATATCGTTAATTATCCGGCGATTGCGCAACGGCTCCTCGAAAGCCGGAAGTAGAACTCTCCGGACATTTCTTAAGACGAAAATGGCTTTTGCTTCAAATAAGTTTGCAATGCGTAACATGACGGGTGCGATCATACCAGCACTAATGCACCGGATCCCATCGAACTCCGGTTAAGCGTGCTTGGGCGAGAGTAGTACTAGGATGGGTGACCTCCTGGGAAGTCCTCGTGTTGCACCCCTCTTTTTCGTTTTTATTTTTATTTGACGATTTGCCGGCTCGAGATTTCGATCGATTTCGGATTTATTTCGCTCTTATTTTTATTTGACGATTTGACGATTTGCCGGGTCGAGATTTCGATCGAGGGAAACGGTTTTTAAAAGTTTTCCGTATATTTTTCCTTGTTTCTAAGTTAATATATCGTTAATTATCCGGCGATTGCGCAACGGCTCCTCGAAAGCCGGAAGTAGAACTCTCCGGACATTTCTTAAGACGAGAAATGGCTTTTGCTTCAAATAAGTTTGCAATGCGTAACATGACGGGTGCGATCATACCAGCACTAATGCACCGGATCCCATCGAACTCCGGTTAAGCGTGCTTGGGCGAGAGTAGTACTAGGATGGGTGACCTCCTGGGAAGTCCTCGTGTTGCACCCCTCTTTTTCGTTTTTATTTTTATTTGACGATTTGCCGGCTCGAGATTTCGATCGATTTCGGATTTATTTCGCTCTTATTTTTATTTGACGATTTGACGATTTGCCGGGTCGAGATTTCGATCGAGGGAAACGGTTTTTAAAAGTTTTCCGTATATTTTTCCTTGTTTCTAAGTTAATATATCGTTAATTATCCGGCGATTGCGCAACGGCTCCTCGAAAGCCGGAAGTAGAACTCTCCGGACATTTCTTAAGACGAGAAATGGCTTTTGCTTCAAATAAGTTTGCAATGCGTAACATGACGGGTGCGATCATACCAGCACTAATGCACCGGATCCCATCGAACTCCGGTTAAGCGTGCTTGGGCGAGAGTAGTACTAGGATGGGTGACCTCCTGGGAAGTCCTCGTGTTGCACCCCTCTTTTTCGTTTTTATTTTTATTTGACGATTTGCCGGCTCGAGATTTCGATCGATTTCGGATTTATTTCGCTCTTATTTTTATTTGACGATTTGACGATTTGCCGGGTCGAGATTTCGATCGAGGGAAACGGTTTTTAAAAGTTTTCCGTATATTTTTCCTTGTTTCTAAGTTAATATATCGTTAATTATCCGGCGATTGCGCAACGGCTCCTCGAAAGCCGGAAGTAGAACTCTCCGGACATTTCTTAAGACGAAAATGGCTTTTGCTTCAAATAAGTTTGCAATGCGTAACATGACGGGTGCGATCATACCAGCACTAATGCACCGGATCCCATCGAACTCCGGTTAAGCGTGCTTGGGCGAGAGTAGTACTAGGATGGGTGACCTCCTGGGAAGTCCTCGTGTTGCACCCCTTTTTTCGTTTTTATTTTTATTTGACGATTTGCCGGCTCGAGATTTCGATCGATTTCGGATTTATTTCGCTCTTATTTTTATTTGACGATTTGACGATTTGCCGGGTCGAGATTTCGATCGAGGGAAACGGTTTTTAAAAGTTTTCCGTATATTTTTCCTTGTTTCTAAGTTAATATATCGTTAATTATCCGGCGATTGCGCAACGGCTCCTCGAAAGCCGGAAGTAGAACTCTCCGGACATTTCTTAAGACGAAAATGGCTTTTGCTTCAAATAAGTTTGCAATGCGTAACATGACGGGTGCGATCATACCAGCACTAATGCACCGGATCCCATCGAACTCCGGTTAAGCGTGCTTGGGCGAGAGTAGTACTAGGATGGGTGACCTCCTGGGAAGTCCTCGTGTTGCACCCCTCTTTTTCGTTTTTATTTTTATTTGACGATTTGCCGGCTCGAGATTTCGATCGATTTCGGATTTATTTCGCTCTTATTTTTATTTGACGATTTGACGATTTGCCGGGTCGAGATTTCGATCGAGGGAAACGGTTTTTAAAAGTTTTCCGTATATTTTTCCTTGTTTCTAAGTTAATATATCGTTAATTATCCGGCGATTGCGCAACGGCTCCTCGAAAGCCGGAAGTAGAACTCTCCGGACATTTCTTAAGACGAAAATGGCTTTTGCTTCAAATAAGTTTGCAATGCGTAACATGACGGGTGCGATCATACCAGCACTAATGCACCGGATCCCATCGTAACTCCGGGTTAAGCGTGCTTGGGCGAGAGTAGTACTAGGATGGGTGACCTCCTGGGAAGTCCTCGTGTTGCACCCCTCTTTTTCGTTTTTATTTTTATTTGACGATTTGCCGGCTCGAGATTTCGATCGATTTCGGATTTATTTCGCTCTTATTTTTATTTGACGATTTGACGATTTGCCGGGTCGAGATTTCGATCGAGGGAAACGGTTTTTAAAAGTTTTCCGTATATTTTTCCTTGTTTCTAAGTTAATATATCGTTAATTATCCGGCGATTGCGCAACGGCTCCTCGAAAGCCGGAAGTAGAACTCTCCGGACATTTCTTAAGACGAAAATGGCTTTTGCTTCAAATAAGTTTGCAATGCGTAACATGACGGGTGCGATCATACCAGCACTAATGCACCGGATCCCATCAGAACTCCGAAGTTAAGCGTGCTTGGGCGAGAGTAGTACTAGGATGGGTGACCTCCTGGGAAGTCCTCGTGTTGCACCCCTCTTTTTCGTTTTTATTTTTATTTGACGATTTGCCGGCTCGAGATTTCGATCGATTTCGGATTTATTTCGCTCTTATTTTTATTTGACGATTTGACGATTTGCCGGGTCGAGATTTCGATCGAGGGAAACGGTTTTTAAAAGTTTTCCGTATATTTTTCCTTGTTTCTAAGTTAATATATCGTTAATTATCCGGCGATTGCGCAACGGCTCCTCGAAAGCCGGAAGTAGAACTCTCCGGACATTTCTTAAGACGAAAATGGCTTTTGCTTCAAATAAGTTTGCAATGCGTAACATGACGGGTGCGATCATACCAGCACTAATGCACCGGATCCCATCGAACTCCGGTTAAGCGTGCTTGGGCGAGAGTAGTACTAGGATGGGTGACCTCCTGGGAAGTCCTCGTGTTGCACCCCTTTTTTTTCGTTTTTATTTTTATTTGACGATTTGCCGGCTCGAGATTTCGATCGATTTCGGATTTATTTCGCTCTTATTTTTATTTGACGATTTGACGATTTGCCGGGCGAGATTTCGATCGAGGGAAACGGTTTTTAAAAGTTTTCCGTATATTTTTCCTTGTTTCTAAGTTAATATATCGTTAATTATCCGGCGATTGCGCAACGGCTCCTCGAAAGCCGGAAGTAGAACTCTCCGGACATTTCTTAAGACGAAAATGGCTTTTGCTTCAAATAAGTTTGCAATGCGTAACATGACGGGTGCGATCATACCAGCACTAATGCACCGGATCCCATCGAACTCCGGTTAAGCGTGCTTGGGCGAGAGTAGTACTAGGATGGGTGACCTCCTGGGAAGTCCTCGTGTTGCACCCCTCTTTTTCGTTTTTATTTTTATTTGACGATTTGCCGGCTCGAGATTTCGATCGATTTCGGATTTATTTCGCTCTTATTTTTATTTGACGATTTGACGATTTGCCGGGTCGAGATTTCGATCGAGGGAAACGGTTTTTAAAAGTTTTCCGTATATTTTTCCTTGTTTCTAAGTTAATATATCGTTAATTATCCGGCGATTGCGCAACGGCTCCTCGAAAGCCGGAAGTAGAACTCTCCGGACATTTCTTAAGACGAGAAATGGCTTTTGCTTCAAATAAGTTTGCAATGCGTAACATGACGGGTGCGATCATACCAGCACTAATGCACCGGATCCCATCGAACTCCGGGTTAAGCGTGCTTGGGCGAGAGTAGTACTAGGATGGGTGACCTCCTGGGAAGTCCTCGTGTTGCACCCCTCTTTTTCGTTTTTATTTTTATTTGACGATTTGCCGGCTCGAGATTTCGATCGATTTCGGATTTATTTCGCTCTTATTTTTATTTGACGATTTGACGATTTGCCGGGCGAGATTTCGATCGAGGGAAACGGTTTTTAAAAGTTTTCCGTATATTTTTCCTTGTTTCTAAGTTAATATATCGTTAATTATCCGGCGATTGCGCAACGGCTCCTCGAAAGCCGGAAGTAGAACTCTCCGGACATTTCTTAAGACGAGAAATGGCTTTTGCTTCAAATAAGTTTGCAATGCGTAACATGACGGGTGCGATCATACCAGCACTAATGCACCGGATCCCATCGAACTCCGGTTAAGCGTGCTTGGGCGAGAGTAGTACTAGGATGGGTGACCTCCTGGGAAGTCCTCGTGTTGCACCCCTCTTTTTCGTTTTTATTTTTATTTGACGATTTGCCGGCTCGAGATTTCGATCGATTTCGGATTTATTTCGCTCTTATTTTTATTTGACGATTTGACGATTTGCCGGGTCGAGATTTCGATCGAGGGAAACGGTTTTTAAAAGTTTTCCGTATATTTTTCCTTGTTTCTAAGTTAATATATCGTTAATTATCCGGCGATTGCGCAACGGCTCCTCGAAAGCCGGAAGTAGAACTCTCCGGACATTTCTTAAGACGAAAATGGCTTTTGCTTCAAATAAGTTTGCAATGCGTAACATGACGGGTGCGATCATACCAGCACTAATGCACCGGATCCCATCGAACTCCGGTTAAGCGTGCTTGGGCGAGAGTAGTACTAGGATGGGTGACCTCCTGGGAAGTCCTCGTGTTGCACCCCTCTTTTTCGTTTTTATTTTTATTTGACGATTTGCCGGCTCGAGATTTCGATCGATTTCGGATTTATTTCGCTCTTATTTTTATTTGACGATTTGACGATTTGCCGGGTCGAGATTTCGATCGAGGGAAACGGTTTTTAAAAGTTTTCCGTATATTTTTCCTTGTTTCTAAGTTAATATATCGTTAATTATCCGGCGATTGCGCAACGGCTCCTCGAAAGCCGGAAGTAGAACTCTCCGGACATTTCTTAAGACGAGAAATGGCTTTTGCTTCAAATAAGTTTGCAATGCGTAACATGACGGGTGCGATCATACCAGCACTAATGCACCGGATCCCATCGAACTCCGGGTTAAGCGTGCTTGGGCGAGAGTAGTACTAGGATGGGTGACCTCCTGGGAAGTCCTCGTGTTGCACCCCTCTTTTTCGTTTTTATTTTTATTTGACGATTTGCCGGCTCGAGATTTCGATCGATTTCGGATTTATTTCGCTCTTATTTTTATTTGACGATTTGACGATTTGCCGGGTCGAGATTTCGATCGAGGGAAACGGTTTTTAAAAGTTTTCCGTATATTTTTCCTTGTTTCTAAGTTAATATATCGTTAATTATCCGGCGATTGCGCAACGGCTCCTCGAAAGCCGGAAGTAGAACTCTCCGGACATTTCTTAAGACGAGAAATGGCTTTTGCTTCAAATAAGTTTGCAATGCGTAACATGACGGGTGCGATCATACCAGCACTAATGCACCGGATCCCATCAGAACTCCGAAGTTAAGCGTGCTTGGGCGAGAGTAGTACTAGGATGGGTGACCTCCTGGGAAGTCCTCGTGTTGCACCCCTCTTTTTCGTTTTTATTTTTATTTGACGATTTGCCGGCTCGAGATTTCGATCGATTTCGGATTTATTTCGCTCTTATTTTTATTTGACGATTTGACGATTTGCCGGGCCGAGATTTCGATCGAGGGAAACGGTTTTTAAAAGTTTTCCGTATATTTTTCCTTGTTTCTAAGTTAATATATCGTTAATTATCCGGCGATTGCGCAACGGCTCCTCGAAAGCCGGAAGTAGAACTCTCCGGACATTTCTTAAGACGAGAAATGGCTTTTGCTTCAAATAAGTTTGCAATGCGTAACATGACGGGTGCGATCATACCAGCACTAATGCACCGGATCCCATCGAACTCCGGTTAAGCGTGCTTGGGCGAGAGTAGTACTAGGATGGGTGACCTCCTGGGAAGTCCTCGTGTTGCACCCCTCTTTTTCGTTTTTATTTTTATTTGACGATTTGCCGGCTCGAGATTTCGATCGATTTCGGATTTATTTCGCTCTTATTTTTATTTGACGATTTGACGATTTGCCGGGCGAGATTTCGATCGAGGGAAACGGTTTTTAAAAGTTTTCCGTATATTTTTCCTTGTTTCTAAGTTAATATATCGTTAATTATCCGGCGATTGCGCAACGGCTCCTCGAAAGCCGGAAGTAGAACTCTCCGGACATTTCTTAAGACGAGAAATGGCTTTTGCTTCAAATAAGTTTGCAATGCGTAACATGACGGGTGCGATCATACCAGCACTAATGCACCGGATCCCATCAGAACTCCGAAGTTAAGCGTGCTTGGGCGAGAGTAGTACTAGGATGGGTGACCTCCCGGGAAGTCCTCGTGTTGCACCCCTCTTTTTCGTTTTTATTTTTATTTGACGATTTGCCGGCTCGAGATTTCGATCGATTTCGGATTTATTTCGCTCTTATTTTTATTTGACGATTTGACGATTTGCCGGGTCGAGATTTCGATCGAGGGAAACGGTTTTTAAAAGTTTTCCGTATATTTTTCCTTGTTTCTAAGTTAATATATCGTTAATTATCCGGCGATTGCGCAACGGCTCCTCGAAAGCCGGAAGTAGAACTCTCCGGACATTTCTTAAGACGAGAAATGGCTTTTGCTTCAAATAAGTTTGCAATGCGTAACATGACGGGTGCGATCATACCAGCACTAATGCACCGGATCCCATCGAACTCCGGGTTAAGCGTGCTTGGGCGAGAGTAGTACTAGGATGGGTGACCTCCTGGGAAGTCCTCGTGTTGCACCCCTCTTTTTCGTTTTTATTTTTATTTGACGATTTGCCGGCTCGAGATTTCGATCGATTTCGGATTTATTTCGCTCTTATTTTTATTTGACGATTTGACGATTTGCCGGGTCGAGATTTCGATCGAGGGAAACGGTTTTTAAAAGTTTTCCGTATATTTTTCCTTGTTTCTAAGTTAATATATCGTTAATTATCCGGCGATTGCGCAACGGCTCCTCGAAAGCCGGAAGTAGAACTCTCCGGACATTTCTTAAGACGAGAAATGGCTTTTGCTTCAAATAAGTTTGCAATGCGTAACATGACGGGTGCGATCATACCAGCACTAATGCACCGGATCCCATCGTAACTCCGGTTAAGCGTGCTTGGGCGAGAGTAGTACTAGGATGGGTGACCTCCTGGGAAGTCCTCGTGTTGCACCCCTCTTTTTCGTTTTTATTTTTATTTGACGATTTGCCGGCTCGAGATTTCGATCGATTTCGGATTTATTTCGCTCTTATTTTTATTTGACGATTTGACGATTTGCCGGGTCGAGATTTCGATCGAGGGAAACGGTTTTTAAAAGTTTTCCGTATATTTTTCCTTGTTTCTAAGTTAATATATCGTTAATTATCCGGCGATTGCGCAACGGCTCCTCGAAAGCCGGAAGTAGAACTCTCCGGACATTTCTTAAGACGAGAAATGGCTTTTGCTTCAAATAAGTTTGCAATGCGTAACATGACGGGTGCGATCATACCAGCACTAATGCACCGGATCCCATCGAACTCCGGTTAAGCGTGCTTGGGCGAGAGTAGTACTAGGATGGGTGACCTCCTGGGAAGTCCTCGTGTTGCACCCCTCTTTTTCGTTTTTATTTTTATTTGACGATTTGCCGGCTCGAGATTTCGATCGATTTCGGATTTATTTCGCTCTTATTTTTATTTGACGATTTGACGATTTGCCGGGTCGAGATTTCGATCGAGGGAAACGGTTTTTAAAAGTTTTCCGTATATTTTTCCTTGTTTCTAAGTTAATATATCGTTAATTATCCGGCGATTGCGCAACGGCTCCTCGAAAGCCGGAAGTAGAACTCTCCGGACATTTCTTAAGACGAAAATGGCTTTTGCTTCAAATAAGTTTGCAATGCGTAACATGACGGGTGCGATCATACCAGCACTAATGCACCGGATCCCATCGAACTCCGGTTAAGCGTGCTTGGGCGAGAGTAGTACTAGGATGGGTGACCTCCTGGGAAGTCCTCGTGTTGCACCCCTCTTTTTCGTTTTTATTTTTATTTGACGATTTGCCGGCTCGAGATTTCGATCGATTTCGGATTTATTTCGCTCTTATTTTTATTTGACGATTTGACGATTTGCCGGGTCGAGATTTCGATCGAGGGAAACGGTTTTTAAAAGTTTTCCGTATATTTTTCCTTGTTTCTAAGTTAATATATCGTTAATTATCCGGCGATTGCGCAACGGCTCCTCGAAAGCCGGAAGTAGAACTCTCCGGACATTTCTTAAGACGAGAAATGGCTTTTGCTTCAAATAAGTTTGCAATGCGTAACATGACGGGTGCGATCATACCAGCACTAATGCACCGGATCCCATCAGAACTCCGAAGTTAAGCGTGCTTGGGCGAGAGTAGTACTAGGATGGGTGACCTCCTGGGAAGTCCTCGTGTTGCACCCCTCTTTTTCGTTTTTATTTTTATTTGACGATTTGCCGGCTCGAGATTTCGATCGATTTCGGATTTATTTCGCTCTTATTTTTATTTGACGATTTGACGATTTGCCGGGTCGAGATTTCGATCGAGGGAAACGGTTTTTAAAAGTTTTCCGTATATTTTTCCTTGTTTCTAAGTTAATATATCGTTAATTATCCGGCGATTGCGCAACGGCTCCTCGAAAGCCGGAAGTAGAACTCTCCGGACATTTCTTAAGACGAGAAATGGCTTTTGCTTCAAATAAGTTTGCAATGCGTAACATGACGGGTGCGATCATACCAGCACTAATGCACCGGATCCCATCGAACTCCGGGTTAAGCGTGCTTGGGCGAGAGTAGTACTAGGATGGGTGACCTCCTGGGAAGTCCTCGTGTTGCACCCCTCTTTTTCGTTTTTATTTTTATTTGACGATTTGCCGGCTCGAGATTTCGATCGATTTCGGATTTATTTCGCTCTTATTTTTATTTGACGATTTGACGATTTGCCGGGTCGAGATTTCGATCGAGGGAAACGGTTTTTAAAAGTTTTCCGTATATTTTTCCTTGTTTCTAAGTTAATATATCGTTAATTATCCGGCGATTGCGCAACGGCTCCTCGAAAGCCGGAAGTAGAACTCTCCGGACATTTCTTAAGACGAAAATGGCTTTTGCTTCAAATAAGTTTGCAATGCGTAACATGACGGGTGCGATCATACCAGCACTAATGCACCGGATCCCATCAGAACTCCGAAGTTAAGCGTGCTTGGGCGAGAGTAGTACTAGGATGGGTGACCTCCTGGGAAGTCCTCGTGTTGCACCCCTCTTTTTCGTTTTTATTTTTATTTGACGATTTGCCGGCTCGAGATTTCGATCGATTTCGGATTTATTTCGCTCTTATTTTTATTTGACGATTTGACGATTTGCCGGGTCGAGATTTCGATCGAGGGAAACGGTTTTTAAAAGTTTTCCGTATATTTTTCCTTGTTTCTAAGTTAATATATCGTTAATTATCCGGCGATTGCGCAACGGCTCCTCGAAAGCCGGAAGTAGAACTCTCCGGACATTTCTTAAGACGAGAAATGGCTTTTGCTTCAAATAAGTTTGCAATGCGTAACATGACGGGTGCGATCATACCAGCACTAATGCACCGGATCCCATCGAACTCCGGGTTAAGCGTGCTTGGGCGAGAGTAGTACTAGGATGGGTGACCTCCTGGGAAGTCCTCGTGTTGCACCCCTCTTTTTCGTTTTTATTTTTATTTGACGATTTGCCGGCTCGAGATTTCGATCGATTTCGGATTTATTTCGCTCTTATTTTTATTTGACGATTTGACGATTTGCCGGGTCGAGATTTCGATCGAGGGAAACGGTTTTTAAAAGTTTTCCGTATATTTTTCCTTGTTTCTAAGTTAATATATCGTTAATTATCCGGCGATTGCGCAACGGCTCCTCGAAAGCCGGAAGTAGAACTCTCCGGACATTTCTTAAGACGAGAAATGGCTTTTGCTTCAAATAAGTTTGCAATGCGTAACATGACGGGTGCGATCATACCAGCACTAATGCACCGGATCCCATCGAACTCCGGTTAAGCGTGCTTGGGCGAGAGTAGTACTAGGATGGGTGACCTCCTGGGAAGTCCTCGTGTTGCACCCCTCTTTTTCGTTTTTATTTTTATTTGACGATTTGCCGGCTCGAGATTTCGATCGATTTCGGATTTATTTCGCTCTTATTTTTATTTGACGATTTGACGATTTGCCGGGTCGAGATTTCGATCGAGGGAAACGGTTTTTAAAAGTTTTCCGTATATTTTTCCTTGTTTCTAAGTTAATATATCGTTAATTATCCGGCGATTGCGCAACGGCTCCTCGAAAGCCGGAAGTAGAACTCTCCGGACATTTCTTAAGACGAAAATGGCTTTTGCTTCAAATAAGTTTGCAATGCGTAACATGACGGGTGCGATCATACCAGCACTAATGCACCGGATCCCATCAGAACTCCGAAGTTAAGCGTGCTTGGGCGAGAGTAGTACTAGGATGGGTGACCTCCTGGGAAGTCCTCGTGTTGCACCCCTCTTTTTCGTTTTTATTTTTATTTGACGATTTGCCGGCCCGAGATTTCGATCGAGGGAAACGGTTTTTAAAAGTTTTCCGTATATTTTTCCTTGTTTCTAAGTTAATATATCGTTAATTATCCGGCGATTGCGCAACGGCTCCTCGAAAGCCGGAAGTAGAACTCTCCGGACATTTCTTAAGACGAAAATGGCTTTTGCTTCAAATAAGTTTGCAATGCGTAACATGACGGGTGCGATCATACCAGCACTAATGCACCGGATCCCATCAGAACTCCGAAGTTAAGCGTGCTTGGGCGAGAGTAGTACTAGGATGGGTGACCTCCTGGAAGTCCTCGTGTTGCACCCCTCTTTTTCGTTTTTATTTTTATTTGACGATTTGCCGGCTCGAGATTTCGATCGATTTCGGATTTATTTCGCTCTTATTTTTATTTGACGATTTGACGATTTGCCGGGTCGAGATTTCGATCGAGGGAAACGGTTTTTAAAAGTTTTCCGTATATTTTTCCTTGTTTCTAAGTTAATATATCGTTAATTATCCGGCGATTGCGCAACGGCTCCTCGAAAGCCGGAAGTAGAACTCTCCGGACATTTCTTAAGACGAAAAATGGCTTTTGCTTCAAATAAGTTTGCAATGCGTAACATGACGGGTGCGATCATACCAGCACTAATGCACCGGATCCCATCATAACTCCGAAGTTAAGCGTGCTTGGGCGAGAGTAGTACTAGGATGGGTGACCTCCGGGAAGTCCTCGTGTTGCACCCCTCTTTTTCGTTTTTATTTTTATTTGACGATTTGCCGGCTCGAGATTTCGATCGATTTCGGATTTATTTCGCTCTTATTTTTATTTGACGATTTGACGATTTGCCGGGCCGAGATTTCGATCGAGGGAAACGGTTTTTAAAAGTTTTCCGTATATTTTTCCTTGTTTCTAAGTTAATATATCGTTAATTATCCGGCGATTGCGCAACGGCTCCTCGAAAGCCGGAAGTAGAACTCTCCGGACATTTCTTAAGACGAAAATGGCTTTTGCTTCAAATAAGTTTGCAATGCGTAACATGACGGGTGCGATCATACCAGCACTAATGCACCGGATCCCATCAGAACTCCGAAGTTAAGCGTGCTTGGGCGAGAGTAGTACTAGGATGGGTGACCTCCTGGGAAGTCCTCGTGTTGCACCCCTCTTTTTCGTTTTTATTTTTATTTGACGATTTGCCGGTCGAGATTTCGATCGATTTCGGATTTATTTCGCTCTTATTTTTAAATTTTAGGCCATGGCCTAAGAATCGCAGGAGACCAGACGAGGGTGAGCGATCTCGCTAGAGAGTCGCCGGCCCCTAGAGACGCCAAGCCACAGCAAGGCTTGTCGACTTGAGCCTCACCGTGGCTGGGCGAAGCACAGTGAGGCTCAACCTTGCCTGGGCTAGGTGAGGTCTTTTGGAATGCAAGCTATGAGGGAACTTTCGTGATCAAGTACACTAAATCTTTTTTTTTTTCTCTTCTTGATAATGAGAGATTAGAGGCGGCAAGGTCGAAGTCGCGACAGAGCTTGGCGACTCCAGCAGGGGTAGTTTACTGGTTGAGGACTTGAAGCCGTTTAAAAATGGTTGTTGTGTTTTAACTAACGTCCTATGTAGGGATCGCCTGCATGTCAAAGTCTGAGGAAAATCGGGTTAGTCGCTTATCTTGTGTTAAATGGTTTTGTAGGTTGGAGTTATAAGGGAGGCGTGTTTGTTAACCATTTGTTTTGCGTCGTGTAAGGTTGTAATGTATGTGGGTTTATATTGAAGTGCTAGATGTTTTAATTTAAATGCCTGTTTTACAAGCTTTGGCACGACACCGCACACACAACCGGTCCTAAAACCCGATCGCTTTAGGACCTTAGGAGGAGGTTTATGGTGGAATCGAGTGGATGCCGTGGTAATCCACTACTTACATAAACCCGCTCATCTAACCCGATAAAGTAACGACCGACGATAGTAGAGATTTTTCTGGCCACAGCAAGCTTGTCGACTGAGTCTTCACCGCATCATGCACACGAGGCCTGTCCTCGCTTTGGCTAGGTGGGATACGTTCTTTTTTCTGCTTCTTCTTTCTTTTTGGTAGGTGGCGGCCTTGGCCATGGCCGGCAACCGTGACCGACTAGGACGAGGGCTGAGCGGCCCCTAGAGACGCCAAGCCACGGCCAAGGCTTGTGACTTGAGCCCACATGTGCAATGGTCAAATCATTGGCTCATTTTTGGAATCTGTGACTTCTACTTTCGTGTTTTAATCAATGTGAATTGACCCTACAATTGAGGAGTTCCAAAAAAGCCATTGGATTGAGTAAAGCTTCTTTAGGTTTGTCACCCCTCCTATTGGCCAAAATTCAATATCTCTTCTAATTCAATTCCTCAATATCCCAAATGATAAAATTGAAGGTCAATGGAAACTCTCGGCCACCTTACTCAGTTTCAACCTCAAAATATTTCCGGGGCTCGAGCCAAAATCTAGGAACCATTCCTCGTGTCATTAATGTCTTCCTACTTATGTTCTTTGGTTTGTAATATTCCCATATACCCGAAAAACAATGGATCCTTGAGTCCACACACATTGTCAACCAAGTGTGCTAACATTTAATAATAGTTTCACACATATGATCCTTGCAGCTTTATGTCTCTTAATCGGTTTTTAAAGCAAATGGTCAGGCACTCTTGAACCCCATTAGGACTTCTCCAAATTTGGCTCTTTTCACATATCAAAGTTTGCCCCTCACATGAAGATTATTGATGTCACAAAAACATCATCATCCAATTCTTAGATTTTCCCAAAGAAACTGAATCCTTTCCATCATGGTCTTTCTCTATGTCTAGGTTCCATTTCCTCCAAAAACCTCACCCAAATTTAATAAGGTCAAGCTCGTCCGGCCACTGGCAAGGTTCAACCTCACCATATCCGCGAGCTCACCTGCAGCTAGCTTGCTGGCAAGCTTGAGCCTCACTCGTGGCCGGGCGGGCTACGGGATATTTGAGGCTCAACCTTGCTGCACGGGCTAGGGTGAGGTCAACCTCACCCAATTTAATAAGGTCAAGCTCAAGCTCGTCGGCCGCCCGGCAGAGTTCAGCCTCTCTATGCTCTGGGTTTCCCTCATTTCTATTAAGATTCCCACTTGTATTCATTTTCATCTTCCATGTAAAAATCACATGTAAGGTTGAGCTACTTTGTAAGCTTCAAAGAAAGCAAGGCTGTTTCCTTTGTAATTGTTCAAGCTGAAATGAATGAAATTCATGAACATTTAATATAACTTTAGAAAAAGGGGCATTACGATTAAATATTTGTCGTGTTCCTTTCAATTGTATAATTTCTTTTGAGGAAATTTTGATAAGAGGATGTTATATGATGCGGGATCATATGCACTTCTTATGATTATTTTATCTCAAGAAAATATAAAATTGACTAGGTTTGTAACTTTAATGGTTTTTTTTAGTTAGGTACTAATTGAGTCATTTTCTTTTAAAGGGAAGTTTTGAAAAAAAGCAGTTTGAAGAAAGATTTCTTATAGAACTTCACCGCCAAACAAAGATGGAAAACGAAGATACCGGCAGCTCGTTCATTAATATGGAAGAAATCAAATGGCGGTGATGACATTAATGGCGAATCTCTCTAATAAAGTCAAAAGCTTGACATCTGCTTCTACACAAATATTCCTACCGCACCCCACAGAGTGTGGTATGGAAGCCGAGGAGCAAGGGCCATGTGGAAGATCCACAATCCGATGGTTATGCTGAGTCCAGAACCTAAATAAAGGAGATTCAACTCCACACTTCGATGAGGAGAATTCAAGGCGCCTAGCAAAAGATCGAAGAACGCCTTTACATCTTGCAAGGCTATCGATTCTTGAGGGTTTGATAAAAATTTTGTCACCCTTCGCCAAAGTTACGGTCATGAATTCTATAAAGAGAGCGGGAGTTCACAAAAATACGGCGGCATCGGATGTCAGAAGACTCACTTGAAATACTATGCAGGCAGATGGCCCGTTATTGAATAATCCCCACTCTTGATCAATTCATTTCGGACAGCACAGTTGGTCTGCGTTAACTTGGTTTATAGAGTTGGACATGGAGAAAATCCGTACTTGGGAAAGATCTGGTTGATGAATTTTCTTCAACAATACAAATTCAATATAAAATCCAGCTCCAACTCAGAAGAATTGGTTTAAGAGTTGAAAAAAAGAGCCCAAGGTCATTTAGGCCTCGAAGATGGAGGGTCATTGCGTCTCAGTAAAACCACCATTATCGAAAAGAGACCATGAAATTGTTGCTTGAGGCTATGCCTCGTGATTTTTTTTGAGAAGATGTACAATCATTACATGTATGAACTTTGCTACATTTGTAGAGTTGGGAGAACGCATCGGGAATCATGCGAGAAGGAAGGTTGTCGATAACACAAATCGTCGGTATACTCCAAAAGAGGGATAAAGAATCGTGGAGATCGCCTATGTACTTCCTCTTCTCGAAGCCGTATAATCACCTCATATTCATAAACCCTCCATGGAGGTAGGGGTTCTTCTAGGAACTTTGAGCATAAAGGAAAGGCCCCTCGAAAGGCAATTTACTCCATTGCACACAGGCCCATGTCCCAACTACTTCAATCTTTGATTGAAAATCATCTTGTCGCAAAAAGAAATCCCAAGGAATAATCCGCCAAAGTTTCTTTGGATTTGATCTTAACAAAACATGTAGTATCATATGGGTGAAAAAGGTCACCATGTAGATAATTTTTTTGTGCTCCGTTATAAGATCCAGAATTTGCTGGATAAAAAGTTACTTTTAAAGTTCATGCCAGATGTCCAACAAAATCCTCTTCCAAGCATTAGAAAATAACATGATTTATGGGGATGTTGTGAATGTACCCAAGATATAGGAGATGAAAGCGATTTGGTGATCACCGGTTCAAAGGTCACATCGTTCCTGTGATGAGAAACAGGGCGAGCTCACCCAAGCAAGGCGAGGTAAAGCCTCTCTAGCCGGCACAAGGCTCAACCTCGCTAGGCCAGGGTGAGGCCGACCTTGGGCCACCTAGGTGAGGCTTAGCCTAGCTTAGATCTGGCGAGATCAAGCCTGATGGGGATGGAAAATGTCTCTTCTCCAACAATTCATTCGAGCCTTTATGGGATGAGGAGAGGAAACAATAGGGGAAATCCGATTTACCACGACGATGGCCCCTATTACCAGCTCAAGACTTTCAAGTCTTGGATATCCGGAGCAATTTTGCTTTGCTATTGGGGCGGCCTTGGATCCCATCTACGGGAATCATTCCTTCTAGTCTTCATCAAATGATGAAGCTTCCACTATTGATGGAAAGATTGTGACTATTCAACGTGAAGAGATGTGGAGACTTTTCATGTTCCACAAGCCCTTGCTTTCATTGAGCACAAGGTCAGGGAGAGTCAAGCTACCACTTCGTTTGAGATGGTGTACATCACTCATGTGCTGTTGGATCGATTATCGAGAAAACCTCGGTTCTCGAGGCCTCCCTGATGGCGGTAGAGAATTGCTCAAAAATGGTTTTGCTATGGGGAAGGGTTTGGGTAGAATCAGCTGAGCATACCAGATCCTATTAAAGTGGCAAAAATTAACAAGCCCGTGAAGGCCTGGGTTATCAAGGCGATCGTAAGATCAAATGTCGCAAAGGCCCAAGCATCAAAGGGTAAAAGCTTCCAGCGTCTCTTACCTTTACCTTTGAAGATTTCTTCCACTGGACCACCAAAGCTCTTGCAAGAAGAAGAGACCAATGTCTATCCTTTGCTGATTTGTTTGAAGATGGTACTGGTTGGCACTATTAGTGAAGATGAAGAGCCTACAATTCCTTTGTGTAAGGGATGTTCCTAGTTCTTAATATTTTTAGTTGTATTGATTCATTTCTCCCCTATAGGGAATTCTATTCATTTTCTCCCTAGGCGAGATTTGTATGCCGATATGCGGGTTTGATCCTGAGATGCCATGCCTTAGCCTAGAAGAACAAAACCTGAATTGTCGAAAAAGATTGAAGAAGAAGTCATGATCTTAAATGTTGGTTTTATTGAAGTCCTCAATATGGGATTGGATTGCTAATATAGTCGTTGAAAAAGGATGGACAGCCAATAAGCCCTAAGGATGAAAGGAGGAAGAATGAGGGAAAATGAAAAAGGATGATAAAAAAACTTCATTCATCACCGAAATTTTGAAAGAAAGAAAAAATGAAAAATATAATAAAAATATTTTAAAAAATTAAATCTTAAGAAACAATGTCATTTAAGAAATTGTTCCATGTACTACCCACCTATCCAAGGTGTGCCTCGAACAGAAAAAAAAAAAGGGACCCAGGGATCATTTCTCATCACCGAGATTCAATATCTTAAGGTGGAAAAGAACCCTCGCCTCTACATCACCACATCCTTCAGTAGCGAGAATGACTTCAAATGCCAGCATTGGTTGGAAGCTAGCGATATTACTCTCCAAAGCATGACACAAAAGTCCATTAAAGGGCGAGCTATGGATATGTTAGAAAAATCCGAGGAAATCTAATGATTGGGATGAGATGAACGGAAGAATGGACCATGTACTTTGATGGTGCGGTTAAAAGAAAAAATCCCGAAAGGTCAAAATCCGATGAAACCAACAATATTTCTGAATATGAAATCATTGAAAATCAATATGAAAAATTCAAGTTTATGGTGATAAATCATCCACCCGGAACGGAAGGTAGCAAATTTTAAAAAATATCTCGAAGACTTGGCCAGATTTTGAACTCTTTTGATTATCTGAGATCAAAATTTTCTTTGATACAATTTTACAAATAAACATCAAATCGACGTTTTGAAAAAACTTTGCTTATTGCACATGATGATAGAAGAACCTGATGGTCAGCCATATGAAATTGAAAGAAATACATGAAGGAGAGTGTGGTCCACATATGAATGGTCATCTCTTGAAAAAAAAACTATTGGTTGACATTTCTGTGAGGTGTTGTCATCAATGCCAAGTCTATGGGGACAAGATCAATGCTCCTCTAATGGCTACATCAAATGTCCGAAATAATAAAGTGCTTGGAGAGTTCCACATTAAGCAGCCACACTCGATTGCCAATGCTTTGTTTGCTTATCGAACTTCAATCGTACTTCTACGGAAGCTTAGTTCTCATTGGTTTATGGGATGGAAGCTGTATTACCCGTGGAAAAATTCCTTCAACGAAAAAATCAAGCTCTCACGAAGCTGAATGGGTTCGGCAAAGATTTGAACAACTTTATGATCGAAAAAGAGGGTGAAAGCCTTATGCCATGGACAAAGCTATCAGAAGAGGATGGCTAAATCATTCAACCGCAAGGTTAGACCAAGGCATTTTTGGATTTTAGGAAGGTTTTACTATCAAATCCTCGTGGGAAGTTTACAAATTATGAAGGCCCATATATTGTAAAGAAAGTGCTACCTGGTGAGCACTAATCCTTGTAGAAATGGATGGTCATGAATTGCTTGCTGATCTTTGTCAAGTATTATCCATGAATAAAGTGAGATTTTAGGATGGTTGCACATGCATTTTCATGCATACATATTGCATGAATGTGTTCAATCTCGAAATTCTACCTTCTGCGAGGTTCATCTCAAGAATGCAAAACTTTCAAATATGTCCATTCTTCTTTAGAACTTAGCCTTATCCTTTAAGAATGCCGAAAAATTCTTAAATTCTGAAGTACAGTTAGAGCCAGGAATGAACATATGTGCTAAGCAAAGTTTGTTCATCTACAAATTTTGTCAATCTTCAAAAAAAAAAAAATCTCCCAATAGGGTCAAGGAAATATCTCTTTTCAGACAAAATTTCATTAATTTTGAGTTGAATTTAACCAAAATGTGCTTTGGACAACTTGAAAAGGATTGTTAAATATGCCAGGTGGTAGTGCCTAAAATGATGAGAGGCAACCCCTTTACCAAATACGTCCTCATACACTCTTTGAGAGGATTGGTGGAAAGAACCATGTCTTAGGGCATAGGATTCATTCACAGTGAATACATGATTTGAAATGATTAAGGCATTTCATTTCTCAATCCCAAATACTATTGATATCCCTTGCAAGCCACTTTGAGCCAAATAGGGAGCATTTCCAAAATAACCACTGTCAAGAACAACCCCATATTGGGGCAAAATGAGGTTGAAAATCATGGAGCAAAAGATTAAGAAAGATTTTATTGCTTTCCCTTGCATCAATCTTCTTGTGTTAATTTCTTGTTGAGACTCGAAGCATCCCAAAGTGACGAAGAGCATTCCGTTCACTACCATAAACACAATTATCCATTGAAAAATATAATTCTTTCATAACCCTAGGTGATGATTATCTCCCCAAAGGCACATGATTTACCAACAAAATTGAGAAAATTGGTATATGCCACTTTCGTGAGTCCTAGATACTCAAAAGAGAATAAAATTAGGAGGCATGAAAAAAGCGAAAAAGCAAGGCCAATTGAAAAAAAATTGCAAAAAAGAGAGCTCCATGATCATGCCAAAGATCATTTTGAAAAACAAAAGAAATATCTTGCAGAAAAAACATGGCAAGAGTCGAATTTTTGAGAAATTAAAATGTGATGGTAATGATACCAAAAATAATCACTCACTTTTAACCCTTTGATATTTGAAAGTCTTTCAAGCCTTTCTAAGCCTCACCAGGAACACTAGCATATCCGAAGTCTCTTCCAGTTGGGATGGTTCGAACAATCCTATCTTATCTTATATTCGAACTTGTAAAAATGAAGATATTGATTGAATATTCATTTCTTGGCCTCCAAAGTCAATACCTTGAAGCCCATGACCAAAGCCATCATTACGGTCCTTTAATCAATTGATTGTATTCCGCCGTTTCCATCTCCTCAGGCCCTTTTGAGAGTCGGTGTAAAAGACCTTTTTGATTAGGATATTTCCACTTGAGGCCTCTACTGAAAAAAATTGGCAATTTCGCAAGATTGGCTCTTAAGTAATCTTGAAACTCTTTTTCAAAATATTTGTTCCTTAGTGAACCGGTTTTTGGTCATCCTAAACCATATCATTGTCTCCCTAGTTCTAGGTCATCTTAAAACCTTGTCCCCAAGTTCTAGGTCAACTTAAAACATTGTCCATAAGTTCTAGGTTATCTTAAAACCTTGTCTTTTAATCCTTAAATGCGTGATCTTCTTATACAACTATCCTTAAACCCGTTTGTATATGGTGACTATCATACACAGTCAAAACCACGTTAGTATACGGTGAGACTTTCTCCGAAAACCACGTTTTTAGAGACTTTCTCCCATCGAAACCCATTAACGGTAAGACCCTTCTCCCGACAAAACCCGTTTTTACAGGTGGGGCATAGAAACCCGTTAGTTCCTCTTCCCGATCGACATGGTGAACAGAAAAAAATCATTTCAATATCCATTTTTACGATGAGACATCACATCCGAATATCCGTTTTACCGCCGGTGAGACGTATCCAGTCGAAACCCGTTTTTACACGGTGAGACATCACATCCAGTCAATATCCGTTTTTACACGGTGAGACATCACATCTAGTCCATATCCGTTTTTACACGGTGAGGCATCGCACCCATTCAAAACATGTTTTTACACGGTGAGACATTTCTCCCAGTTTAAACCATAAGTTAGTGGTTATCCTTAAACCATTCCTTTTCCATTTAGTGATTTCATTGCCTTCATTCCATTCCATGAGAGAGAGAAGCAGAGATAGAGCGAATGAAATAAAGTTGGATACCATGCAAAGGTAAGTATCATAACTTTAGGAGTTTTTTCTTCAAAGCCAGGTTGACTAAAAATTTCAGTAGTGGAAAAGCTCCCACCCAAAGGCGTGTGACACCCAGAAAAACATTTTAATCATCCATTTTGCAAAAATATAAAAAAATAATAAAGAGCCAAAAAAAATAAAAAATGATGAAAATAAAAAGAAAAATGAGAGAAAGAAAAAAAGAAGTATCAATAAAAAAAGAGAGAAAAAGAAAACAAAAGAAAACAAATAAATGAAAAGAAAAAAAATAAAAAGTAAGAGGGAAAGAAAAAAAAAAAAAAAGAAGAGAGAAAAAGGAAAAATAAAAAAATATAAAAGGGAGGGGCATTTTGACAACATCTCTCTCTCTCTAAATTATATCACGAACTCTTCTCCTGGGACTAACTCTCTCTCTCTAGGTTCTCAATCGACACTTCCTCGTCGGAGTGCGATTGAAGGTGTGTCCTCCATTCGGCGAGGGTTGGCTCAAGGATCGAATAATGTCGGCGTCCCGCAATGCTCACTAAGCCATCGGTGAGGCTCGGCCTAGCCTAGATCTAGCGAGGCTTAGCCTCGCGAGGGCCAAGCGAGCCTTTGGCAAGCTCGCCGAATTTTGCCTAGCCGATCACCGGCCGTTGACAACCAGCCATAAAGGAGGAAGAATGAGGGAAAAGAAAAACGAAAAAAAGAAAGAAAGAAAGAAAAAATGAAAAATATAATAAAAATATTTTAAAAAATTAAAAGAAACAACAAAATTATACAATTTTACTAAACACATTTCTTTTCTGGGAATAGAAATTTTGTATAGTTACCAAGCGCATTCTTATATTTAGAAATTGTTCCTATGAACAGAAAAAAAAAATCATTTCTCATCAAAAATTATTCTCGGGAACAGAAGCATTACCAAACGCGCCCTAATTATCTGGTGATTGCATAGAGTGTCCTTAGAAGCCAGAAATAAAACTCTTTGGACATTTCTTATGAAGAGAAGTGGTTTTTTCTTTAAATATATTTGCAATGTGTAACATAACAGGTGTGATCATAATAGCACTAATTCACGAGATCCGATCAGAATTCCAAAGTTAAGCGTACTTTGGCAAGAGTAGTATTAGGGGCCCATTTGGTTCAATTTTAGGGAAATGGCTTTGTATTTCCCCAAGTATCTTTGAAGGAATGGGCATTTGGGAGGTACGAACACCTAGACTGCCAAAACTTAACACGGAAGAATATTTAAGTACCAAAAGTTTGGAAATGGACACTTAATTGCCAAAATTGTAGCAAAATAGATCACTTAAGTGCCACTCTAGCCAAAATCTGGCCAAATTGTTGGCATGGCAATTTTCTAGTGAGGTGAGTGTTTTGCACGTTGATGTAACTATAAAATGCAAAAACAATTTCATTTCATCTCTGATGTGGTAAATAATTAATATAAAAATTAATTAAATTAAAATTAAAACTAAATTTATTTAAAATACTTTTAAAAATAAAAAACTTAAATTTTGAAAACTGAAAATTTAAAAAAAAAGGGTGGGGGCAAAGGGAAGCAGCTGAGGACTAAGCCCTTGCTACCGCTGAAAAAAGCCGACAACGAAGGGGGCAGGGTCGGTTGGGGTTGCTGACCCCTAGCTAACCGACGGCGAGGGTTAGCGAGCCCTCGCCACCTCCCCACCATCATCGGGAAGGGTCGGCGACGATGGGGGGAGCGTTGGCTAAGGTCGTTAGGCCTTGGCTAAGGGCCGGCAACGCTAGCCGACCGGCGGTGAGGGCCCACGAGCCCTCGCCCAGATATGAGGCGAGGGTCGCGACCCTCGCCTAAATCCAGCGAGGGCTCATGGGCCGTCACCGCAGGTCAACCAGGGGCCGGCGATCTAGGCAAAGGTCGCGGCCCTCACCACCAGTCGGCCAAAGGCCGGTGACCCTGGCCAACCCTCCCCCCTTCGTCGCTGGCCCTTCCTGGTAGCGGCGAGGGCTCAACCCTCAACCCCCTCCCTTTGGGCCCCCCATTTTTTTTAATTTTAATTTTTTAAAATATTTTAGATAAATTTAGTTTTAAATTAAATTTAATTAATTTTATATTAATTATTTACCACGTAGAGACAAAACGACGTCATTTTTGCATTTTTTAGCCACGTCAGCGTGCAAAACGACACTGTTTTGCACTCATCTCTTCGGAAAATCGCCACGTCAGCAATTTGGTCGAATTTTGGCCAGAATGGCACTTAAGTGATCCATTTTGCTTCCATTTTGGCACTTAAGTATCCCTTTCCAAACTTTTGGCACTTAAGTATCCCCACGTGCCAAGTTTTGGCACTTAGGGTATACTTCTGTCAGGCATTTGGTGAAGGCAAGAGTGTTTAGATACTCATTTTGGTGTATTTTGTAAAGTAACTTTGAGGTGAAAAGAAAAGGGAAAAAAAAAAGAAAAGGAAAAATGAGAAGGAGATCCTAAAGTAGAGGGCAAAATGGTCGAGAGGCAGTTGAAGCTAGTGGTGGTGGTGGGGAGGCGGTTAGTGGCAATGGTGTTGGTGATGGTGGGCAGGTAGTGGGTCGCGCGACCTAGACACCACCGCTTGAGGTTGCACAGGTTGCGCAACCTAGCCACTAAGGTCACTTACCTCAAGCGTCACGACCTAGGGCATCGCTTGAGGTTGTGCGATCTCAGGTGGCATTGCCTAAGTCACTCAACCTTAGGCGACGGTGCCTGGGTCTCGCCTGAGCTTGCGCAACTTAGGCAAGGCGTCCTAGCAGCTAGATCTAACCCCTCAACAACCAGATTTGGCCCCCCGCGGTTGAGCTCTATCGGCTAAGCTTTACTAATGCGTTGGCGAGTTCAAGGAAAAAGACAATGAACAATAATAATGAGGCCAAAAGAGGAAAATATGATTATCAATGAGGGCAATGTTGAAAAGAAAAAATGTCATTAAACTTTCATCAAGCATTCCGAAAATGCTGAAACCCTAGAGCAGGTCTTTAGGCTTTTAGCATTTCAAATGCTAGCATTTGACTAATGAGACCTCAAAAAGCTGAACCGAACACTAAAAACTTTTCCCAAGGAGCTTTGGGGGCTCAAAGCCCCTTGGGATTGCTGAACCAAACGGGATCTAGGATGTAATGCATCCTAGGAAGTCCTCATGTTGCGCCCTTCTTTTTCGTTTTTATTTTTATTTAACAATTTCTTTTTTGTCGAGTTGAGATTTAATTGAGATTTTAAGTGAGGGAAAATTTTTTATATATTTTTTTTTTTATTTTCATTTTTATTTGAGGATTCCCTTTTTGCTAGGTCAAGATTTGCTTGAGATTTTGATAGGAGGAAATGGTTTTTTAAAAGTTTTTGTATTTTTTTGTTTTTTAAGTTAATAGATCATTAATTATCCAATGATTACACAACGAATCCTTAAAAGCTAAAATAAAACTCTGTGGACCTTTCTTAAGAAGAGAAATGACTTTTGCTTTAAACAAATTTGTAATGCGTAACATGACGAGTGTGATCATATCAGCACTAATGCACTGAATCCCATCAGAAATTTGAAGTTAAGCATGTTTGAGCGAGAGTAGTACTAGAATAGATGACCTCTTGAAAAGTCCTCGTGTTGCATCCCTTCTTTTTGCTTTTATTTTTAATTGATAATTCTCCTTTTGCCATGTCGAGCTTTGATCGAGATTTTGATTGTGGGAGCATTTTTTATATTTTTTTGGTTGTTTCTAAGTTAATTTATCTTTAATTATTCGATGATTGCGCAACGAGTCCTTAAAAGTCAGAAATAGAACTATTTGGACAATTCTTAAGAAGATAAATAGCTTTTGCTTCAAATAAGTTTGCATTGCTTAATATGATGGGTTCGATCACACCAGCATTGGTGCGCGAGATCCCATTAAAATTGTGAAGTTAAGCATGTTTCGGCGAGAGTAGTACTAGGATGGGTGAGCTCTTGCGAAGTTCTCGTCTTGCACCCCTCTTTTTGTTTTTATTTTTATTGGGTGATTCCTTTTTTGTTGGGTCCAGATTTTGATCAAAGGAAACATTTTTTCTTTTCTAAGTTAATATTCCGTTAATTATTCGACGATTGTACGTCGGGTCCTTAAAAGTTGGAAATAGAACTCTCTAGGCATTTCTTAAAAAGCAAAATAGCTTTTGTCTTAAATAAGTTTGCAATGCATAACGTAACGGGTGTGATCATACCAGTACTAATGCCCTGGATCCTATCAAAATTCCAAAGTTAAGCATGTTTGGGCAATAGTAATATTAGGATGTGTTACACGACTCTTTTTCATTTTTGTTTTTATTTGATGGGTGGTGGGGATGAGTTTTCCTCGATGCAAAGTTTTTTGGCTGAGTTAGTCGGTGCAAGTTATCTATTTTTGCTCTAAAGTTGCTGAAATTGAAGGTAGAGAGAGAGAAAGAGTCTACCTAACAACATACCATATTGAGCCAATTTCAAAAAGTTTTGGGATTAAATTTAAACAAAAAAAAAACTTAAGGAAGAGAGAGAGTCTACTTAGACCATATTGAGCCAATTTCAAAAAGTATTGGGATTAAATTGAAAAAAAAAAAAACAACTTTAGAAACTACAAATTTTTTTGGTGGAAAGTAAATATTTCCTTCATATGTCTTGATATATATGAGAGGTTCAAAATAAAACTGTTAGATTATCATTAGAGATTTGTAAATATTTCCTTCATATTTACATTACAGATAGATTATCATATGTGTAAATATTTCTTTCATTCTATATGTGTAAATAACACAACGGCTGATCTTTGAATGTCGCATTATCATAAGTAATGAGCACACATCATAATCTCATTCTCCAGTAACTTCTACTTACCCGGTGTGCAATGCGCGCTTAGATTTAGTATCTTCAACACCATCACCATACAAAGACACTAAGGAACACCCATGTCATTACTGATTTTTTAACCAACACTACTGTCACCTTCCCTTTTAAAGTAATGCTACACGTACTAAACTTTTGCTTAGAAATTCACACTTAAGCTTTATTTCTTCACAAAAAAAAAAAATGATTTGGGAAAATATTTTTCTAAAAATGATCACTTATATTATTTGAAATAATTAGCCAATGGAAAATACTTTCATCATCAACAACAATTTATATATAAACATTTTTTTCTATAGTGTAAATATTTTTTATTCATTTTTCTTGAATGATACAAGTGATCGTTTAGAAAAATCCTTTACAAATTATTCATTTTCTATGAAACCAACGGAGGAAATGCAAAATTATTTTCCAAAAGATTTTTTTCTGCAAGTACATTTACTCAAAATAAATATTATTTGGTTAATAATTTTTTTTGTATTTTTTGTCAAGCGGTTTTGAAAAAAAAAAACAAGTAAAGGGAAAAAGAGGCATGGCTATCGGAGAATGGATAGGCAACCATTGTTGGAGAGGCCATGCGAAACATTCGATGCTTACATGGAATGAAGCACCCAACCTACCAGCATGATTGACTCATCGAAGAGGCCAAGCGAGGCTAGGTCGAGAGGTTGCGCGACCTCAAGTAGCCAAGGCTAGGCCATGCAAAGGTTGTGCAACCTCAACGACCTCAGCCACCCTCAGTAACCAAATCACCTCGACCATCGGCACCCTTTGTAAACGTTAGCAACTTAGGCTAGGTGAAGTGAGGGTTGCACAACCTCGGCACACTAATCCAGATCTCACCTCGACCCTTGACACCTTACACGACCGTTGGCAACCCTCAGCCACCCTTATACAACCTCGACGAAGCTCCAAACCCGCTGCTCGAATGAATAGTTTTAGAGATGGAGAACCTCCAGATTTGGTACATAGTTTCAGAGAAGGAGAAGATGAACATTGTTTCACGAGAGCAAGAGTGCAATACGAAAATGTTAGCGAGCGCAAGATGGGAAGAAAAAGAACTTCATTAAAACCCATAAAGCAGCATTTTTGAAATGCTGAAAGCCAATGTCAATCCCAAGTTATCAGGCTGTCAACATTTATAAAGCTGAACTTTGACCTCTGCGATTGGGTTGCCAAATGCCTTGACCACAAGGGTCTTGAGAGGCTTAAAATCTTTTGGCAAAACTGTGCCAAACACACCAAAGTCTGTCGTGTTTTCATGGACCTTCTTCTTAAAAAAAATTTGTGCATTTACAAGCAAGTCTACATGCAAAAGATTTTAGTAAGTAATGATTCATCCCGATTTTTCCACCTTGCATTTCTTTAAGCACTCTCAAATCATACATATCTGACGTTTTTCTGGGCTTTGAATGTCTATTTATAGCATAAGCAACTAACAGAGATGCATGCTCTCCAAGGCTTACCAACCTAGAAATTGTTGATCTTATAATTCATTGACCCTCAAATTTAGACTATTCCTCTCTTCTAAATTTTAGAACCCTAAAAAACAAGTAGGGAAGAAATGAACGTTAATCAATATTCAGGGCAAATTCCAAATAATAGGTTGAAATGCTATCATTTTCAAAAATAAGAATCCGAAGTGAACTTTATTTCAAATAAAGCATGAAGTGGTCATATCAATCTCAAATAATGGCCTAAAGTGGCTATGGTTATTTCAAATAAGGGCCCAATTGCACCAGCTAGCTAAATATTCCAATTGATCAAGGGCATTTTTGTCAAAAAATATTTTTAACCTAAATTTTGATTAAATTAAATTAAAAATTAAAAAAATATGAAGTTTTTTTTTAAAGCAAAAATATAGAGAGGGCTGCCCCTCCCACTTGTAACTGCTACCACATCATCAATGGGGTGACATCCATAGGCGGAGGGCTTGTGCAGTTCTTTTTTTTTTAATAAGTTTTATCCTTTTTTCTATTATGAATTTTTTTATTTGGAATCTTTGAGAATAGTATAACCATTTTAGATTCTTATTTGAAACGATCAACTCCATGCCCTTATTTGAGAAAATGAGAATATTTCGGTTCCTTACTTAAAGTTTTCCCCAATATTTACATAAAATGAAGGGAAAAATCCAAATAAGGACCCGAAGTGAATCTATTTTCTCAAATAAGGACCCAAAGTGAACTTTATGTTATATAAGGACCCGAAGTGGACCCATTGTTTCAAATAAGAACATGAAGTGAATTTTGTGTCAAATAAAGACCCGAAGTAATCAAGTTAATCTCTATTGATGACCTTAGTTCACTGGTAGATATTTTCCGGCGATTAAAATATAGGCAATTTTGTCAAAAATTTGTGATTGGAAAAAAAAAGGAAAATTATAAATTAATTAAGTTTAGGTTATTCATTTAGATGTTTACGTTTTCTTCCTTCTTCTACCCCGTTGCTCCTCAACCAAATCACTACCGGTCATCATCGTGACTTGATTCTCGTCGCTCCTCGCCTTGCTCGACCGGCAGAGAAGGGTCTTCGACTTTGTGAGGGATGGGTACAAGGAATGGGGAGAACTTCGGTCTTTGACTTTGTAGAGGATGGGTACAAGCAATGAGGAGATTGTAGAAAACCTAGGGTTTTTTTGTTTCTGTTTTAGGATTTGTTAATTTATTTTTGTTGGACAAATTGCCCAAAATCTAGTCATCGGAAATGTCACATGAATATTTGGTTGACCAGCAAGCTCAAGTTTTTATTCAACCATTTTTGGTCCTTATTTGAGACAATGGGTCCACTTTATGTCTTTATCTGACACAAAGTTCATTCGGGGTCATTATTTGAGAAAATTGGTCAACTCTAGGTCCTTATTTGGAATTTTCCCTAAAAAGAAAATAGAAAAGCGATCCTTTAAAGGCCTTTTTGGTTGAAGGGGTTTTGATCATTTTAATGGAAGCAAGAGTTCATCATATGCATGAACAAGCAAGTTATTAATATTTTATCCACCAATGAGGGATGAACGACATAGGAAAGTAATTTTTTTATGGATTCTCTTACTTAATTTGGGTTGTGTTTCCTCTCTTTTTTGGGTCAAAATGTTTTCATTTTTCACTCTTTACTTTATTTTCTTGTTGACCATAAAAATACCGAATGAGAGGCAGCCACGTCATTTCGTATAGATTTCTCAATAAAGTTAAGGGCTTGTAGCATTACTCTTCTTTTGCTTTCCCTCCAAGCACATTATCTGACCTCGAGGTTATTTAAATACTTCTATGGTATCTCGAATGTGCTGTACAAGGTTACAGACATCCGTAATAATCAAATATAAAAACATCATAACAGTCAGTAAAATTGTTTTACAATGGTAGGATGATTAATTGTAATCAAGTGGTAAAGAGTTGTAAAAAATGAAGTGGTACAGTACGCCGTTGTACCTTAAAAATATTTAGAGGCATTTGATGGCAGCCAGAACAAGAACAAAAGAGAGTAGTCTAAATATAATTGACTAGGTGTGAAACAGAGTATACTACCCGAGTAGTTGAAGTTCAGCTCGATCTTGAGATTGATGCACTTAACTTCAAGTTGAGCTCAAATTCAAGCTACTTGAGTATCTTGCCAAGTCAGACTCGAGTTTAATTTAAGCTTGTCAATACTCAACTTGATATAGTGACAAGTCCAATCGAATTTGCACTATTTTTGGAAAAATGATTATAACCACAAAAATAATCGCTGAATATGTTAAGATATCTTTTGAGTTTGACTCCATGAACGAAACCCAATTGAAGACAAGTTGAATATTTATGGATATCTGCGGTGGGATGACACGGAAATCATATTTTCTTGCTCGGTATAGTCTCAGTCAAACCTATATTGTTCGTCAAGCATAACAGAAAAAGGAAATTACGGAAATCAATTTTCATGCAGTGCGCTGAAGAAATGGGCTGAATTTGGAAAGCCAATTCTGGACCTGTGACCAAATTGCGTAAGAGAAAGAAAAAAAAGGATAAAATCCTAATTGAAGTCAAAGAAATAGAGGAAAGTCTCCTGAGGTTCGGATATGCCGTGATGCTTCTTCAAATAAAAGTGCTCTTACTGTGCGGGTTGCTGTGGGTACTCAATTTGTGGGTGCCCTCCCATAGGTGCCGGGTGCTCGGCAAGGGATCTCGATCAGCAAAGCTTTATTTATAATTGCATCCAAAGGACTCTGAATTTTTAGTATTTTATTTAAATATATGTTAATTTTTTTATGAGATTGAGAGATTACATCGTAAAAAATTGTAGGACTAAACACTATGTTAGTAGAGCTTAGATAACACTAAAAGTGTTTAAATTACTTAAGTATAGTTGTAACCAATTATATCACATAATTCGCAGTGAAATTCTTTACGGCTTTCTCCACATTAATTGAATCATGTAAATCAGGTGTCCCATTTATTTCCTTATTCTATTTATTTTATTATGATTTTATTAATATAACAATCTTTAGGTTATTGAGAGAATAACAATTTGTTATGAATCATAAATTTTTGAAGAAGTGGACTCAATAATAATTTATAATTATTTGTTATTTAATTTTTTATAATTTATGACAGACTGTTATTCTCATAATAAATTAGAAACGGTCATATAATATTATTTGATGATTTGTCTCCGTAGCAGAATTTGCAAGTTTAGAAAATTCGTGTTTTAGTATCATCGAACCCAAATTTATGACATTCGAGACTTCGAGCTCGGCAACATGTTGAAAGCCCCCGGCGACAAGTGCAAAAGGACAAAATTAGGGGATGGAGGCGAGGAAAAAGGGACGATAATAAAAACTAAAAAAGAAAGAGGGAAAGTAAGAGTTTTCTATTACCCAGAAAACGAAATTAAAAGTTAAAATAAAGCAACTTGGTATATCCTTCTTCACGCTCCACTCCCCCCAATTTGTTTATTTATTTATTTTTCGCCTTTAACTACTCCGCGGGCGAGCTCTATTCTCGTAAGTCGGAAACCCCAACAAGCGATTGCTTTTTTATCCCCCATTTCCTGCAGCCTCTTGCTTTTCTTATTCCTTTTTTGAATTAGGGTTCCATCCCCTCTCCCTTCGCCCGTTCGTCATCTTCCTTCGCTCGGTCGCAGGAGCAGCTCCGAACGCCACCGATCCGCCATTACTAGCCGTTGCCCACCCTTTCCCGCCAATTTTGGCCCTCCCCCGGCCGTCGATCGACCCAGATTTCAAATACTAGCCGTTGGATCCCCCCCCTCCCCTGCGCCCGCCCCTCGTGGTCTCTTTTTCTTGAGCGGAAAACCGGACGGGGAGGAATGTCGGCCGCGGTGGAGGAGAAGAAGGCGGAGGGGGAAGCGGAGGTGAAAGCGGGAGAGCTGCTCTTCTGCGGGGGCACGTGCTGGGACACTCTTGGTCGGAAGAAGGGCATCGTGGATGGCAACTTGGTCTCCCCGACTCGGCTCCGTCCTCTCGTCGGCGTTAATATCCGTTTCGTCGCCTCTGGTTGCAGTTAAGTTCTGACCTTTGAAGCTCTGTGATGCGGTCTGCGAAGTTGAATCTTGTTTATGTCTAGTGTTTGACTTGGGTGTTGTTAGTTTTCAGTCGCCGGTGGTAGTTACTCGGTTTGGTTTTTCGTTTGTCTTTGAGTTTTACTTTTGTTCGAAGAACATTTTGGCGTTTGTGCTTTCCTGGATATTTGATTTCCCCGAGCAGGTTCTGATGCCTTGTTGCTGGATGTTTGTGCAGCATCTTGTCACTGCGTGGCCTTAGATGTCGAGGGAAGGTGCTACACATGGGGTCGAAATGAGGCGCGTTAGTCCTATACTTTGTTAGACATTTGTGTTTCGCGGGAGTTTTGGCGGTTTGTCATTGATGAATTGGGAACTTGGTTTTTGCAGAAAGGGCAGCTAGGTCATGGAGATACCATTCAGCGCGATCGACCCACAATCGTGTCTGAACTTAAAAAGTGTGCCATCTTCTTTTATCAGTTTGTGGTTTGGTTATGCAGAGTCCTTTTTGCTGTTTCATTTGACATATTTGGGGCAAACTAGTTGTTGGATCCACGAAAGTTTGAGGTCTTGAATAATAGGAATGGCATATATCTTTGGGCTACTTGAATCCTTGATATTAGTCGAACCTATAAAGGCTGCTTTTTTTAGGTTGGTAATGTTTGGCATGCCTTAGCAACAGCTAAACCCTTTCTTCATGAATTAGGAAGTGTGCACTCCTCAAACTTCTTTTTGTAAACTTATGCTCATGATAAATCTAGAGGAAGAGGAATTTGGCATAAGTATGTTTAACTAGTCAGTGTGGGTGATTCTGCCATGCTGAATGTATTTAATATTGCTTTTCATAAGTAGAGTGGAGGCTGCTGCAACAAACATTTAATTACCAAAGAATTCTTTTCTTAGCTGTTTATATATTGGGAAAAAAAAAATTAAGGTTATGGTTTCATGATATGGCTTTCCTGACTAGTTGTGTGAATTTGGGTACCAGTTATTTGACATGTCAAGAGAAGGTGAATGGGTTCTTCTGGTTTTGCCCTGGTTTATTGGATCTCTAGGATTTTTGTGCTATATGAACTGGAACTTAACTGAGGGAATTTAGTGAAATAGGTAACTTATGGTAAACAGATGTCAAGAAAGACCTATGAGTACCATAAAATGAGTTTGTAAAGTTTTTGGTGAGTGGTGAGGAATTGCCCAGTGAATTCCTTTTAGTCATGTTCCATACTACATGGAGCAATACTGGACACTTTATCAGTCACTTTCTGTCTGTCTAAATCGTGACAGTCCTTGTGTTGAAGGTACAATATTGTTAAAGCCAGTTCAGGAAGGAGCCATACTGTTGTGGTTACTGATGATGGAAATTCACTTGCTTTCGGCTGGAATAAACATGGACAGATGGGATCTGGTTCTGTGCGAAATGGTAGGCTATTGTATACCCACTTTGAAATAAGATTTAGACAATTATCTTCGTTGAATATTCATTGAGTATGTAAACTGGTAAAACCTCTGCCATTTAAAAAGGAAGTTCTTTCAATTTTTGGCTATAAATGTAGTCAATGTTGCGAAACCTACATTCTCTGTGTTGTTTTCATTTTTCAGTCTGAGCATTGTTATATTGTGTTAAGGGATGTGTGTCATTTAGGAGAGGGTGATTGCTATCGTATCATCACTTTCAAATAAGATTTAGACAATTATCTTTGTTGAATATTCATTGAGTTTGTAACTAGTAAAACTTTGACCATTTAAGAGGAAGTTCTTTCAATTTCTGGCTATAAACACAGTTAATGTTGTGGAACCTACATTCTCTGTGTTGTCTTCATTTAGTCTAAGTATTGTTATATTGTGTTGGGGGATATGCGTAATTGAGGAGGGGATAATTCATCTATATTTAATGAATTGGAATGATGAGGAAAGGGGAGATAAAGAATCCCCTATCAATTCTTTTTATTTAAGGAGATCATCTCTATGTTATTAAGACTTCTTCTACATGTTGATTATGGTTGTGACCTGTATTATGAATAAATTTGTGATTCTGATAATTCTTCCCCCATTATACTGAACTTCATGTGGGGTTCTCTGAAGTTGTCTTCCCCCTTAGGAGGGACTCTCGCTCGCAGTGCATGGTGCCAGAGTTTCAGTGTGTTAACATACTTGGTAGTCTGTATTACATTTTCTTTTTGCTGTGGCCTGATAATTCTGGTTAATTTAGTTTTTGAATGTGCTGATTGTTTTTGAAGAAATACTGTATCCTGGAATGTTGATCTATATCTGTAGTTACTTGCTTCTGAGCCTGCTTAAAAAGTGTCTCCATCACCTGAGACCAGATGCTATAGAGGAATCTCGATTAATTGAAACTTCATGCCATTTGGGGTGAATCTCTCTCATTGTCTGTTTTAACTGTTGCGTCTATAACACCATTTTGTTTTTAGGTTTTGAGATCAAGAGTCAGACTTTGGAATAGGCAAGGCATGAATTTATAGAGTCTTTATCTGCTTTATGTGGCTTTACTACATGGACCAAGCTCTTAGTTTTGCTTGATAAGTTGTGTTTCCTTCTCATGAATATCTTTTACAGTTATAGTTATACTTAGTTGAATTCATTGGTAGTTCTTTTATGCATATGGGTAATTTTGTAAGTAAGATAGATATTAACCACAATATTGTATGTATGTATGTCTTACATTTATTTTTATTATATTTCAATAAATGTTAGTGCTGTGAGTAGCCTTGTAGAGGATATGCAGGTCTGATGGAAATGAAGAATCTAATGTCCATAAACTGTGTGAATATATATTCTTGTTGAGGAGGAAGATGAGAAAGCCTTAAAGCATCATCGCTGCTGCTTTTTCTTTAATATCTTGTATTTTCAAGTTTGTTCGAAAATTTTCCACTTGTTTTTGTTGTTAAATTGACAGGAGTCTGTTTTTTGCTGCTTTCTCTTTGTAGAAATTGAAG
Source organism: Eucalyptus shirleyi (assembly GCA_017140165.1). Lineage (NCBI taxonomy): Eukaryota > Viridiplantae > Streptophyta > Magnoliopsida > Myrtales > Myrtaceae > Eucalyptus > Eucalyptus shirleyi. The sequence goes on along the minus strand of CM029451.1, from coordinate 22,404,486 downwards.
CATCCCCTGTTCGTTGTCTTGTGACTGAGGTTAAAACTACTGCTTGTGGGGCGGATTTCACTGTTTGGTTATCTTCTGTAGAAGGAGCTTCTATATTGTAGGGTTTGTTGAATATCTTGAATGGGTATTCTTACCTTTGTGATTTCCAATACTTAGAAGTATGTCTTGATCTTTTTGGATTTTAGAACTGCAGGCCTTCCCCAATATGGTCAACTTGGGCATGGGACCGACAATGAGGTAACTAAAAGGAACTGAATTTTCTGTTTGGTGATACTGTCTTTCAAGAATCCCTTGCTTCTGTAGCGAAACATAGTTAGAAGAGAAGCTGTGTAGTTGTACTGTCAATACTATTTTGGGCGTCTGGTGGCGGAAATTCCAAATATAACCGACAATTTGTATATTTCATTATCAGGGACTGTAAATTCCAAGAATCTCTTGGATATTGACTTCATTCTTTACCCTTTACACAATGACTTGTTGCTTGATGTTGCCTATGCTTGCATGTGCAGTATAATACTAAAGATAGCTCAGTGAGATTGGCTTATGAAGCCCAACCACGCCCAAAGGCAATTGTAACTCTGGCTGGGGAAAAGATTGTCAAAGTTGCTTGTGGAACAAACCACACAGGTAGTGTTAACATTCTTTCCTTCCCCCTTGCATGTGCACAGATGACACATTCTTATGCAAGCTTGTTATGTGACGCGCATTTTGATTTTAACAAACTTGTTGATGCAATGCATGTTTTGATGATTGATCTTAATTCTCTAACCAAGTTTTCTTTTATCATGTCCTTCTTCGGGATTCCAGTGGCTGTAGACTCAAATGGCTGTGTTTACACGTATGCATCACTTGTACCTCTATCTTTTACCATTATGTTTAATATCTACGATATGGAGAGTAACTTGTGGTTGAAATTGTTTAGGTGGGGCTTTGGTGGTTATGGCAGGTTGGTTCCTTAAATTATTTTGTGGGCTATATATACCTTTTCTGTTGGAAGACTGGCTTTTGTTGGTCACTGCTTGTCTAAGTGCTGTCTTGTAGGCTTGGGCACAGAGAGCAGAAGGATGAGTGGCTCCCTCGTCGTGTTGATATCTTCCAGAAGCATAATGTCTTGCCACCTGATGCGATAATTTCTGCGGGTTCTGTTAATTCAGCTTGTACTGCAGGTACTTATTTGCATTTTTTCCCTTTAAATTGGATGCTGAAACTATTATTTTATTGGTCTTACAACATATTGGCCTTTTGGATTCTATCAGAACTTGGAGCTGGATTTAGCCTTCTAATTGGTTGTCTGTACTTGTGACTTTAATAAAGAGGATATGTAATTTGGGGCAATCTACTGAATTGACTAGGGGAGATTTTTACCTTTTGCTTTTTGCTTGATCTAAATTTTGCGATATACGAACTTTTTCTTGACCTGAAACATCTGAAACTTTCACAATTTACAAATCTTGGCACCTAGAGTCACATATAATTTGTTTATAATTTAGATAATATTTGCATATTTTGGTAGGGAAGCAAGCACAAGGTTGTTTTTTGCTTTAAAAAGCTTAACCAAACAGGCCCTAAGGTGTAATGCCCTTGTATGGTCTCTTAGATGTCAATGGTCACCATTCAATGCTTCTTTTAGAAGACTAATATTTTCATTCACATTTAGCTGTCATGCACTAGCGCTTCTATTGGTTCCCATTGGAGAGTAGCATAATGTGCATGAATAAAGTAGGACACTGGGATTTGTCCAAAAGTAAGTAGGATAAGGCGACTCTTTGGAATGTGATTAAACTTTATGCTCTTTAAACTTAAATATTTGAAGATCTGGTGATTGATTGAATGGTGTATGTTTTGATCTCAGATTATTAGTTTGAAATTTTAAGATAATTTACTGATTCTTTTTTCTTGGCCATACTGATTGGCCAGTTCGTTGCAGTAGTATAACTTTTAGACATTATTAATAACTTCAGTCTTTTCTTTTGGGCTAATTCGTGGGGGTAAAACATATTTTATTGATAAAAACGTAACTTTTAGACATCTGAGGTGTTCAGATAAATTTGAAAATTCAATTGTTTTTGAAATTGTAGTTCTCCAACCTAGGGGCACACAGATTCCCTCTCTTTAAGTGAACTTACAAGTGCCAATTCCATTGTAGAAGCTCACAGATGGATACATCAAACTACAGTTGCTGTCTGCTTCCCTGATTGTTTTCCCATTTATAATTTGGAAAGTAGTTTCGGAGTTTACTAATAATGCACCCTTGTTATGCTTCTTTTTCCAGGCATGACTAGGCCATTAATTACTGTCCACAGAAGCAGGGCTAAGCTTTCTTAGAAAAGTAGCTCCCAGTTATAGTACAAATCCTTAATTAGTTGCTGATCCATTTCTAGTGAAACCTCCCTTTCCATCAGACTTGCCATTTTATTATTATCAAATTTCTCAAACTATTATCTCGTTAGCTCTGGAGAAGGGCTCATCTCATGATAGTGCTCTAAATAGTTACTACCTTTTAGGTGCAGAGTGTTATTTCATGTTTTGTAGCCTGTTTTGGGGGACAGAATTTGTAACTTAACATGAGTATAATGGCTACTTCTATCTAAATATGGGGATCATTTAAACCAAAATCAATTTTTTTATAAAATGAATACACTTCAATTAGATGCCCATTTTTTTTTTAAAAAATTGAATTAGAGAGAGTGTAAGATACAATCTATATTTATGTCTGTCAATCTGCTGCACCTTCTGCAAATTTTTATTTGACTCCTTTTTCTTTTTTCAGGTGGAGGACAGCTATATATGTGGGGAAAAATTAAGAATACTGGTGATGATTGGATGTATCCTAAACCACTTATGGATTTGAGGTTCTTTTCTTTGCCATTTCACTTCATCTTCGTATTTTTGCCTTTTTGCTTGTATTTACTGTAGGACGTTGAGGTTCTGTTCATCATCTACTTGCCTAATTATGTAGATGGTGGAAGGAAATAATTTCTTGTTGATTTTACAGTGTGCGCTTAGCTGTCTGATTTGGTCATTTGCATTCCTCTCTGTCATTGCTTCTGTTTCCTAGACAAAAATTATCTTGCCTTATAATTCTTCTTTTCTGTTACTGGCAAGGGAAGTAAATGGGTTGAGTTGCAATTGAGGAAATCATGCTTGATTTATGGAGTTCTAGCTTTCGTCGTTTCTTGGCAACTTGTATTATGCAACTCAATCTTCATGAGTGCTTTTTCAAAGCTCCCCAGGTGTTTACGGAATATAACATTAATAATAACTTAGGATTATGACATCGTAGTGAATAGTTAAAAGCACCTTGATGTGAAAGAATATTCATGTACTTATGGCTGCCATGTTATATTAATTTTAGTTCTTGTTTCTTTCAGTGGTTGGAATATACGCTGCATGGATTCCGGCAATATGCATTACTTTGTTGGTGCTGATACATCCTGCATAAGTTGGGGCCATGCTCAAAATGGAGAGCTTGGATACGGCCCCAATGGACAGAAGTATGTTCTGTCTCTTCTCACAACTTATTTGTTTCTTCTCAAATGCTGATCAGCAATTATGAATATTCTTTAGATCTTCTGCTATTCCCAAGAAGGTAGATATACTGGAGGGAATGCATGTAATTGGGTGAGTAGAGATACCTTCTATATTGCTCGTGCAATTATTGTTTCAAAACTGTGTTGATCTTATATTTGTAATTTTTGCAATTAATATTTGGTGAACATCTTATGGAAGCGCTGCTTTCTTAGGGTGATATAACCTCGAAAAAGGGGAAAGCCTTTCTGGTTTACTCAATTCACTAATGCAAATAAGGAAGGATCCACATTATCTCCATCATTAAGATAATGAAGAACTTAATATTGTAGAATGATCTGCCTTTGTTTTGCTGATAGATCATCCTTCTGTTGTAGCGTTGCATGTGGTATGGGCCATTCAATGGTTATAGTTGATCGAGCAAACATTGGCGATCGTCTAGATGAGGTACCTGGATTCTCTGAACCTAGAAAGAGTTATTTTCATGCCTTTTCTTGTGGTAGTTGGATTATTTGTTCTTTTAAGTTTCTTCAATTGATCATGTACAACTGATGCATTCTTCAAAACTTCATTTGGCTGGCTTTCAGCCATTAAATCTTCTGTTTTGATCTAGTATAGCTTGTAGAAATATTACTGTTCCCCCTCCCTTCATAACTTAAGAAACCTGGAGTCCCTCGTGGAGGCTGGAAGCTAAGGAAGCCTTTCACGTTCTACTATGGCTTTCATAGTCAGTTCTTAATTTTTCCCCCAGAAGGTAAGACAGCAGAGAAAACCAAAGTATAAGAAGTGGCAGAGAAGAGGTACCTTTGGCTGCCTCCTTGAGACTAGTTGTTTAGAAGTCTCACTATGCAAAGTTTGTAAACCATGGTCAATTCACCTCAAAAAGGCTGAGTCAAACAAGTCAGCAGTATGATGACTTTTTTTTTAATGATTTTATCTTTTTCTGCTGCTGCTGCTGAGTGTTGCTGATAACTGCAAAACTAAAGCCCTCTAATTTCTCCCTTTTGCAGCTGGACATATATGATGGCAAAGCTGCTGCCGAAGAAGGTATATGCTGATTTGCAAACAACAGGGTTCCGTCTGTAAAATATGGTTATTATAGTGAACTGCAATGAGATTTCAGTTTACAGATGTGATCAAAAGGACTTGCAGTTGTCACATCATGCACTGGTTCAATTTTCATGAAAAACTGAGCCTATATATTATTTTTCTGTCTTTGATCTAAGTATTGTCAGCATCCTGGGAATCTGCACCGCTCAAGCCCACTAATTTATTCGTTCGTTTCATAGGAAGCGAGGAACCCAAGAATAAAACACCACTAGCCAAGCAGACCAGCAGTAAAAAAGCTGCTAAAGCGACTGGTAAGAGGAACAAGTCAAAAGACGACTCAGCCTCTGAAGATGAAGCTGAGGGTGATGATAATTCTGATAATAGTGATCAAGAGAATGGGCAGAGCAATCCAAAACGTCGACGCGGCGGGAAGGCTTCAAGTAGGGGTCGTGGTGGTGCTAAAACTGGGGGAAAAAGTGCTGGGAGGAGTCAAGCGAAACCAGGAAAGCGGGGCAGGCCTAGGAAATTGTAAGCCGTGCACTACATTTTGTCATAGTGGCTGTTTTTGTCTCATTCACGAGAGGTGTGCTATTCTTTTCTCGCTTTGGCCATGGACTTGCATTCTTGTTTATTTATCCATCGGCAATCTGGTATTTGCTTACTGGAGAGAATCGAGTCCCAGATCATCGATTATTCCTTGCAAGTGTCGAGAATGTGAAAGACCTGTACTGATTTTGAGCAATTAATCGTACCACAATACTTTCTTTAAGGAAATTTTACACTTTTGCAGCTGTCGTTGATCTCCATTATGTTTTGTGATGCACTACTTTATGCCACGTTCCAATCTGAAATTGGAGACCAAAAGCGTTCAGACCACAACACAAAAACCCTTCGCCACGTTCCAACTGTCTTTGGAAATGTTTCAGCTTGTTTCTCGGTACTTGGTTTGGGTATTGATGGTTTGTTGATAGTTCCTCGGGTTCTAGTTGTGTATATTCTTGAGTGAGTAGGAACAGAAATTTGGACATGGCATGATGGTAGGTTTCATTTGTTTCGCGAGAATTTGATACTCAGGAAATACGTTTTCTAAGAAATTTCAGGAAAATAGCTGTACTTTTCAGTGTTTGACCGAAATTTGACAATAAATTAGAAAAAAATTTGTGGTTTTATTTTTATAAAACTGAAACTTCACGCTTGAGGAGTTGATAGGTTGTTGATGGTTCCTTGGGTTCTAGATATGCATTATTCGTGTGGTACACTTGTTACATTAACAAAGATTCAGATAAAGTTTCATTGAATTAAATTTTATAGGATAAGTACTTTCTATATTGTGAATAATTTTATTTTTTTCTCTTTTGATTTTTCATCGTCACTTTTTTCCATTCGATTCAAATAAGCACCCTAATGCGTGAGACATTCTTTACACGTATTGATGAAAACTACTCTCCTCATCCAATGGACCAAATAAAAAGAACTCCCAATTCTTAGGCTCAGCATCGCTGGCTGAGGCGTAGCTCCACACATCACATCAAGGTCCACCATCGGAAACGAGCTCTGTCGGGGAGTTACAGCTTCAGGAGCAACCTGTCCATTTCCAATGACGACGAGGAGGTGTCTAGATCAGCTCTATCCACCTTCATGGCCAAGGAGGAGGAGATTGAGAGGAAGAAGATAGAAGTCAGACAGAAAATCATCTCGTATCTGGGTCGAGAACACTCATCATGGTGCATGAGGCCAGCGAAACAAAGAAGATAGACAGTGGTGAACAATTGGATGCCATGGGAGAGTGCGGAAATTGATTTCCGTTTTTCAAAGATCGGAAGTCATTTTCCTTCATTTTAAATGCGGAATTCCAATTCAAGGAAGATTATATTCTATGACGGATGAATTTTCCAGCATTAAACACCGGAAAGGATGGAAGCATTTTCTTGAAATTTAATTTCCTTAAAACAAACGAACACAATCCAAAACAAAAGGTTAAGTACTCTCTCTCTCTCTCTCTCTCTCTCTCTCTCTCTCTCTCTCTCTATGAGATATGTACATCAAACAGAAACATATTGAACACCAAGCATGCTTATCAGGCATAATTCTTGACCTTGGCCCTCAGGCAAAGCGGGATTTTCTTATGAATGGTATTTCCAGGCGTAGCCTCGGTGTCCACATCCTCCTCCTTCATTCCCTCAGGAAGTTCCCAGTCAAACGAGTACAACAGATTGGCCAGCGCCAACTCCAGTGTCACAACTCCTAAACTCGCCCCCGGACACACTCTCCTTCCACAGCCAAAAGGCACGAGCTCAAAGCTTTGCCCCCTGAAATCCACATCGCTATCCAAGAACCTCTCGGGGCGAAACTCCTCTGCACTTTCCCAGTACTCGCTGTCTCTCCCGATGGCCCATGCATTAATGTAAACTAGGGTTTTGGGTCTTATCTCATACCCACTTAGAATGCATCTTCCGGTCGTTTCTCTGGGGAGCAGCAATGGAGCCGGTGGGTAGAGCCTCAGCGTCTCCTTGACCACAGCTTTGAGATATGGAAGGGAGAGAAGATCGTCTTCATCCACAAAACCTTTGCTTCCGACCAACGATCTTATTTCACGCTGAGCCTTGTCCATGACTCTGGGGTTCTTCTTCAACGATGTCATTGCCCACGCCAGCGTGGCCGCGTTCGTGTCAGTCGCTCCGATGAATATGTCCTGAAATGAGTGAATGAAGAAAAGTAATGAGCGAGCAAATACCAGAATAGTTGCATGCATGAAATAAAGTTTCTTTTGGATCAACCGGACATATTTAAACATAAGTGTCTACATTCTTACCCAGGTACGGAAAAAATTTCTGTAGGAATATCCATCTCAGACTTGCAAACAAATATTAAGAAATATTTATGTGTGTGTGTGTGTGTGTGTGTGTGTGTGTGTGTGTGTGTACATGCACGTTTATTTAATTGATTATCAAGCTTGTGTCAAAACTTTTTGCTTTCACAGAGCTCGTGAATATAATTCCAATAATGAATTGAGGGAAATGCTTCCCTTTTTGCGAAATTGTCAAAGAATTATCCAGTAATAACCTTATTAACTGGAAACCGAAAAAGGTAAAACATTTTCAAATGAGCATACATGAACCATGGGCCATCAAAATATTTCATCGCAAATCAAAATTAATCTCACTTTTACATATTATTCCCATCTTTATAGATTCTATTTGCCAACTTTGTAAGACTTGCATTTCAAAAATGAATTAAGAAAAATATGTCAATTTTCATGGATTTTAGTTCTTTAAAAAAATAAAAATGTTTGCATGATGATACGTTATTCTTATGGAGAGTAACGTACCTTTGTCGATCATAAAACCCTTTCTCAGAAAGCAGATGACTATCTCGTCCGATAACAAAGTTGTTCACAATTATCAAGCATATTCTCAGATAAAAGAAAATGAGAATATTCTAAAGAAGTCGTACTAAAAAATTGATTTAACTGACACGTTCTACATCATGTTTTAGCAATAATTATAATCAGCGAGAATTTTATCAGATCTACATCTATTTATGTATTTGATTGAGTACGATTGAATTCAATGAAGATTGGATCTAATCTGCATCTTCTTCTTTTTTCAATAACCTTTGACACATTTATATTGGGGTGATATATCTGATTTCCAACTTGTCACATTCTTGACTCGGTTAGATGTCGTGTTGTAGTAGGACGGCCATATGACCTAATGCACTATTTCCTCAAATTAATTGACATAACATAAACGAAGAGGTAATACTTAAGAATTTTTACTATATATCCTGACTAATAGGGAAAAATCGCTTTTCATCAGTGGTATTAACAAATTACCATGAGAAAAAGTATAGAATGTTTTAAACCATACATACATAATGCAATTAAGTTCTCCAATTTTTAATTGATCCAATTAAATCCTATACTTTTTTTAAAAAGTGAAATTAAGTTATTTCAATGAACAATACCTAAAACTTTCTAGTTGTTAGGACTTAATTACATTTTCAATAAAAGGTTTAGGATTTAAGCAAACCCATTGAAAAGTTTGAGTAAGATTTCATTTTTTGGTAAAATTTTATTACTTGATTAAATCAATGGAAATGTTCAAGACCCCTCCCGCGAATTATTTCGGGTTGTGAGAAACGATATATATGAATCCAACCATTCATGAAATGATGAATGAACTAGTTTTTTTTTTTCTTTGCTTTTCATTTGCATATAGACCTGGCTGCTAAAAATGTTGAGTTGGTTTAGTGTTTGGGCCAATACGGATTTGAGTTGTGAACCAGGTCTCATTGAAAGGGTCATGATTTGATTGACCACTATAAATAGGGGTTGTGAGAATCTACGAGACCGACATGATTGAATTGGTTTTGGGGTGAGTATTAAAGGTCACAAAATAATTTTCAGATTCTAAAAGTTTGAAACCGATGAAGTACAAGGAAAATTTCAAGGCATGGCATTACATTCACGCTGTACACCTAATCACTTGAGGAACATACTAGTAGAATCTATAATATTTACTATCTATATGTGAAAGACAATTACCAAGTTGAGGAAATCCTAGAACTTGAAGACGTGACAATGAAGTTTATCAGACCGTATTTCTTTTCTGTTTTCACCAATCTCAGCTTCTCTTACTCTCAGTGAAAAGCATCTCAGTAAATGCAACCTGTCGCCAATCCCAGGGAGGTGGGATTTGCGGCTCAGAAGTCACGGAGACCGTTATAAGAGCAAGGCTCTTTAAAAATGCCATTTACTAAGTCTGAGTTGCAAAACTTTATGTATAAAGTAAGGCGATAGATAGTTATTGGTCCTTAAACATGACCTATTTATTCAAAGGTTGCTCATATTATAACACTTCACTTAATAAATTAATTTGTGAATCCATAATTTCTAATCTAGCGCCGCTCTATATTAATTGCAAGGGGCGTGCAGCAGAAAACATCCAAACTGACAAAGCTAGGGTGGGTCTGGGGTTGGGTATTTCTCGGACACATCGAAAAGTTTCAAAGTCGTAAAGATAAGTTCCAAATTCCTAAAGTTTAGAAGTATGTAGCGCATGCAGGCTCTAGGATACCCAGTCATATAAATCCTGTACCAAACATATTTATATGTGTGTGTATATGAGTAATTATAACATATGGGGATAAAAAAAAAAAATGTACAAGCAATTTTATGCATCATTAATTTTTTAGAGAATATGCAATCATGATTTCCAAATCAAGTGTAGATAAAGCCCTTGTGCAAGGCTTCCTTTATATTGGTGGCATATCCTCTACTTTTCTTTCTAAGATTTATGCGAATTTCAAATTGATTAATGATGATTTTAATGTCTTTTTTCACCAAGTTCGATATAAAACTCCGTTAGATATATCATGAGATAAAAAAAATCATATCGTTTCTATGTATGTGTGCTTTACTGTAATATAGTTATGTTTTTAAATGAAAGATGGCTTTTATTAACAGAAAGTATGGGGCATCTTTTTTTTATATATATAAATAAATTACAGGACACCCCCGGAATCAATTTTAAGTTAAAGTTTGCAACTTGTATTTTCACTAGAATATGGCAACCAGCCTAATATAAGTTGCGAACTCTATTTGGATACCGAATATGACTCTCGTACTTAAATGTCACCTCTAAGTTGCCACACTACTTAATAGAAATCCCATCTCATTACTGATTTTTATAAGGTGAACTTACAGTGTCATTTTTTTTTTTTTTTTTTTTTTTTTTACAAGCGGGCTTGAGATCAAGACACATATTTAAGGGTGACTATTGAACATGAAAATAGACATGTATCTCAATCTTAAACCCGCTTGTATTATAACAAAAAAAAAAACTTACGCCATGGTGTTTCTTAGAGAAATCTTGTTATTGCCTCATGATCTATCTAAGTTCTTATAGAAGACACGGAAGATTTACCGTGAGCATCGCTTTGATGTGATCTCTACTGACATGCACCGAACCCGACCGATCCTCGCCCATTCGAAGCAAGACGTCAATGAAGTCGTCTCGATCCTCCTGCTCTCTCTTCTTCTCGAGGTGGTCGCGAATCATCACCTCGTAGAACGAATCCAACTCCACGAAAACTCTCTGCAACTTGGACGACAAACCGGTGACCATATCGACGACCGAACCGACCCAGCCAAAGTGGTCCTCGAAACAGAAGCTCCCAAACACGACCATAGCTTCCCTCACCGACCTAAGAACATGGATCCTGGGCTCGGGTTCGACAAGGTAGTTCCTCCCAAAAGCGATTCTGCAGATTAACGAGGCGGTGAGAAACAAGAGCGTCTCGCTCAGGTCGACTAACTGCGAACGAGAAGCGGCAGATGCCTCGAAGATCCTCTCCACCATTTTCGAGACCTCGTCCTCGCGTATCGGACGGAAGGATTGGACCCTTTTGGGGTTCAAGAGATTCTCCGCGCTGATCCTTCGGTTTTGCTTCCAGTGCTCGCCGTACGGCGCGAAGGCCATGTCCAAGCCGCCATACGACAGCTTCTGCTGGCCTACCAAGGAGGGCCGGTTCGAGAACTCGAGGTCGTGTGCTCTGATGGCCTCTCTTGCTGCCTTTGCCGAGGAGATGACAAGCGCAGGCGTGGGTCCGAGCTTCAGGGACATGAGTGGGCCGTGGAGCTGAGAGAGTTGCCACAGGCGGTGGTGAGAGACGGAGAGGTCGAGCTGGTGCAGGTTCCCAATGAGTGGCAGCCGCCGCGGGCCGGGCGGTGCCGGGTGGGTGGTGGTGTCGGTTGCATGGTTCTTTTTGTGTTTCAGGAGGAAGACGAAGATAATGAAGAGGATAAGAGAGAGGAGGAGACAAGTGTGAAGGGAGGACATGGAGACGTTCATATTGGCTCACACGTTGAACTCTTGGAGATTGCTTGCTTAAATAATGCCGTGTGGGGGTCCGTGGAGCCATCCGCCGAATGAAGATAAATGATGAGAGAACGGATTCTTGCTAGGTGGTTATAAATTATGGTCACATACATGTACGTAAATTTTAAAGAGATATAAATGTGAGTGATATTAATAATTGTTACTCACAAATCAGAAACTGTTTCTAAAAAAAAAATCCTCCACTAGGGCATAAAAAACATAGTCCTATAAAATTAGAGAAAAAGTGTCAAAAAAAGTCCTAAACATATTGCATTAGTGCCAATTTAGTCCTAAATTTTATAATGATATCAATTTAGTCCTAAATTTTATAATGATATCAATTTAGTCCTAAATTTTATAATGATATCAATTTAGTCCTAAATTTTATAATGATATCAATTTAGTCCTAAATTTTATAATGATATCAATTTAGTTCTAAAATTTTAATATACTTTTAATTTTATTTATTTATTTTTCCCTTTATTTTATTTTCTTTCTTTTTCCTTATTTATTTTTCCTTCCTCTTCCTCCAACCGATCGCCAAAAATCAGCATCCAACCTTTAACGTGCCTCATTGCCCATTAGCAAGGCTCAAGCACTCGCCCATGAGGGTGACCGTGCGATGGGCTAGCAAGGCTCGCCCATGTTGAATCTGGTGAGGTCAAGCATTGCCTAGCCATGGCGAGGTTGGACAAAGGTCAACGAGCTCTAACCCTTGCATTTGGTCAGTCACCGGTGGCAATTGGCTAGAAGAAGAGGAAGGACAAAAAAAAAAGGAAAACAAAAAAAAAAATTATAAAAGTTGTCAACGTTACTACTAGTTATTCCACGTAAGTCAATCAACATCCACGGCAGCAATATCCAATCAAAATTAGTCGGAATGACTAAATTGGCGTAAGTCAAAATATTTAGACTAAATTAATACCAATATAATAGACTTATGACTTTTTTGATACTTTTTCCATTAAACTAGTATATTAAATGATGAAATGCGCTATGAGCTAATGTCAATGACCAGGTCATATTCGATTTCCATATCAGTATGTCGTATTATTTTTTGTTTAATGTCATTTTCAAATTTCCAACTGCATGCTAACCACGACAAAGGTTTTTAAAAAAAAGATCAAACATGCATCCCAACTACAAGTTGATTAGAGATCTTATTAAACGACGATAAAACATGTGTCTCAAATACAAGTTAATCAAAAATTTAATATGATCAGTCAAACATATGAAACACAAGAAATTTTTAATCCTGAATTGAAACATATAAATATTTTGAATTCGGGAATGACTTAAAAGGTGATGGGAGGTCTCTCCAAATGGATGGTCAAACATATGTCACAAGTACAAACTGATTAGAGATTTTTAAAGCGAGCAATCGGAGATATGTCTTAAGTGCAAGCGGACCGCAACTACAGTTTTAAGAAGGAGAGATCACACATGCGTCCCAAGTGCAAGACCACCGTTAAGAAAATGAGCAATCAAAGATGTTTTCAAAGTGCAAATTGATCAGACATCTTTTGAATCGATGATCAGAATCACGTCCCAAGTGCATGCTGACCACGAGGAATATTTGAAAAATTATTTGTTGACAAAAATATGGTTTGTCCCAATCATTCATATTCAAAGTTCTTGAGAGGACTTAAAATCCATGTTGTGGAAATGTTTGTGATTCTTAAGAAATCTTCTTCTAAGCAAAATCATTTTAGAATATGCTTTTTCGACATACTCGGTGCATGAATTGTCGGATTGCCCATCGGCTTAAAATTCTTTGAGGAGAAATGTTTTGATGCATACATGATTATCAATTAGTCCAAAAGGTATTGTTCTAGATATGTAACATTAAGCTGGCTCTGCATCTCTGAATGGCAAGGGGACCCATTAGGGATAAGAATGAATGAGGATACTAAGCGTTGTGCGTATCGACTCGTGCAGTAGTTAAATTTGCCATGCACGTAGGTTCTGACCAAGGATCACCTAATTCATTTTCATCTTGTCATTCTATCCTGATTAGATTGATAATTCTCCAAGAATGGAGTGTTTGGCTGGCTTGTGCTCGTAACCAAAAGGGTGATCCTTGGAGGGAGGATCGAGGCCCAAAAACACACACAAATTGTGGGTTAAATTCAGTCGAAGTGACCGTCCAGGCTCCTGTTCATTCGTTCTGGCAGCTACCGACCTTTGGCTGGTGCCTGATCCGTCATATTTTCCTTTTTAGCTCTGAGATTTAGCTCATTTGCTTTGCTTTCTATTGTTTGATTTTCACTTTACATTGAATTGGCATCTGTCTTTTCGTGCCGTGGATCTTTTCTCTATTTTTCTATTTCTCTTCTTCTCTTTTTTCCTTTTGAATGCCCCCCAACACATGCCTCTATTCTGGTTTGATGTTTGCATTTCTGTGCCGTGGCTTTCTTTTTTCTTTTTCTTTTTTCACTTTTTGCAACCATGGCTGATATGACATATTTTCTACATCGTGTTGGGATGTTTGTGGTCCCTAGTATCGATCTACAAATGAAATTGGGACATCGCAATCTTCCCAACACTACAATAAACAAGCGTACTATCCCGAAGGGTCAGATATTAATATAAATGTTAAAAAATTTGTTTGATTATGCACAACCCATTTTTCAGGTTTGAAATGTGTTTTGAGCTATTTATCTCATCGGTCGATCTTCAGTTAAACCCGGTCAAGCCAAGGTCAAATTTATTGATTTTATGTAGATGGGGGCAGAGTTAGGGGTGTCAACACTCTCTAAAGCTTTGCATATACTTTTCTATTGTTTATTTTTGCGAAAAACCAGGTGACTTCTTATTGTAATTCTCTGTGAGGGTGTGCTGAAATCATTGTAAGAGTGCTTGAGCGATGACTGAAGTGTTTATACAAATATAGAGTAATTATAATGCTCCGAGAGAAGACAATTTCATCGGTAAACACTGTTAGAAACTCCAACTTTTACCTTAGTAGATTCCAACTTTGTTCGACTGTTAAGAGCGGTGATGGTGAAATTGTCCAAGTGGAAAAGCTGAACCACTTTAAATTTACGTTGCAATCTCTTCTATTTCTACTTTCTTTACATTTTTGTTTATAGAAGATTTTTGTTCCACATCATATATTTCATCTACAAACGTAATTTCTTCCTTTACATGCGTTGTATTCGATCCCCCCAAAAAAGTAATTAAAAGCTTTTTAGAACGACCAATGAATGACTCGCTCCTGATTGTTAAATACAGTCCATTTCAAGTGCTGCCTTTACTTTGCCTTCGTCCTCCCTCTCTTGTATTTCACCGGTCAATCTGTAGGGGACGGAAAAGTGAAATTCAAGAGCATCAGCATCATTCTGTTCATCAGCTCTCGACATGCTCAGTCTCGTGTCTTTCGTTACCATCACGCCTTGGCATCCCTTCCCAACGCGGCAACCCTGGTCCCACTCGCTCCAACAGAACCAGAAGAACTTGTATCTCATCCCAAAACAAGTTTCTACTGTCATACCCCAAATCTGACAAGAGCAGAGAAAACGACATGGCCGTTCTCTTATTCAAAAGAAGCAGTCACAAACATAACCAACATTAACCTGTTATTAGATTATATATATCTTGATCTATATAACTGACAAACTAATAATTTGGTTACATGATCAAATTCTAAAATTCATCGGCAATATATTTCCCCACACTAAAAATGTAAACTTGAACAAATACCACTTCAAACATATCCAATTACCAAAAGCTCCCCATCGATAATGCTCATGCTCTATTTGTTGTTAGCTGAAGAACTTGAAAAAGATTGGAATGAATTGGGTAAGCAATTACATCTCAGTAAATAGTATATAACTCTTCTATGCAGATTCTTCTAAGTAGATCAAGGGCTTACCATTCATGTTTACTAAGTAACACCAGAAACTCATTATTCTCAAATCCGGTATGTATAATAATACGTATAATACCGAAAATGAATAAGATTTTTTTCAACAAAACTTGTTATGTGATAGAAATGCTTATTTAAATCAACAGCATGGAATCGCACACCAATGGTACATTTCATTGATTAATCTCATTTTACACATTAATAGTCCATTCCATTGATTTATCTCATACCACACATCAATAATCTATTCCATTGATCAATTCCATTCTCAATATCTAACTATAGTCACGCTTAACATTTGTGATGAAGGCAACCGGATTTGTCTTTCTTAGTTAGGTTTCTTCCTATATTAGTTTATGGTTCGCCCAGAAGGACATCTTGATAATAATATGCGTACTTACTCCCTCAATGTGTTTTAATTATAGTGACATGAGCATAATACACTAATACATTCTCCAGACTCCAATAACCCACAAATCCAAATCTACAATTTAATTTCATAAGTCAGGCTCACAATCCAAATCAAATAACCTTTCGTAGTTAGGTTCAGCAAGTAAAATACATTACATAAAACATTTCTCAATATGAATAATCTTTCGTGATTCCTTTCATAAACATTTCCTAAACCATTTCAAATAACATATGAGGTAATAAATGACCAATCCGAAATTATGCATCATATATGCTATAAACATCACTTTTCCTTCGTTACCAAAAAATAAAAACATCACTTTTCCTTTTCAAAGAAATATTGAATATGTGATGCATTTTTAACTTATGACATGTCTTTCCATCACTTCTAGACATGAGTTTTATAAAATCAAAAAGTGATAAGCACTACTCAACAGGAAAGTTGAAAATCAACCTATGAAAGCTACTTGAGACAACGCACTTGTATTCCTATCAATTAATTAAAAAAAAAACTATATCAAAATCCAACTAATACCCCACTTAAATGAATGAGTCAACTAAACTATGCTTCATTGTCAACTACAAAACTTCTACGCGTTAATGAAGAAAAAACATCCATCTTCTCCATTTCATGTATTGTCCATTATGCATAAATCGTATATATGATTTCAAAAATCTTTTCAATCAAACTATAAGGTAGAATCATATGTTGTCAAACCCTATGTCTCCACAATACTTAAACTATTGTTTCCACAAAACTCCACAACCTAACAACTTCTAAATCAGAACCCACAGTTCATAATTCACATAACCCCGAATTTATGCTCTTAACTTTGAAAATTACTCTGATTACATGAACCTAGGGCTTGAGTCCTTACCGGTCGAAATTGGTCTGGCTTATCAAGAGTCCAAAACGTGTGTCGAGAAAGTTCTCTTTCCTTTCTTTACGGTCTCTTCTTGCTTCATGTTCTTCTCCCTCGTTATTACGGTCGCTCCTTTCTCTTTTTCGTCTCACCTCTTTCCTCTTTCCTTTTTCTTTATTTCTTTTGTCTCTTTCTTTTTCGTTATTTTCCGGTTTTGGCTTAGTGAATCCTTCTGATTTTCTTTCTCTGCCGATTCTCTCAAATTTCAAGTAGGCCAAAGATACACCTCTTGGCTGTAAACGTGCAATTCGCTTCGTCATGCATTTGTCCGAGTGTCCTCTAGCCAAAACATGCAAATATGACAGGTGGCTATAAGAGCTCTCTCCTTTTTCTTGCCCAATTATTACATCTTCATGTCCTCCAACATATCGAATTCTTGGCAGAGGAAACTTGCCAAGATGGAACAGAGCTTCTCCGTTTCGAAAGCCTCGACCTATCGAGGCCCAACACTCCTAGTGAGCTGAAAGCTTCTTGCCTCGCCACAAGCTGCCTCTGGGCGAGGACTCGACAAGTAGGATTACAGAGATGACATATTAACACGCTGAATTAGTGGCGTAATGCTATCAATTTCAGGATGGAACGTGATTGTCCTGTTTCTTTATGCAGATGTGAACAGTGCTTAAATTATCTTGACCTTACCAGCACGATGACCGCCCATGAACGTAAAGATTTTCGCGTGATCTTAAGCCCAGAAATGTTCCCTCCATGATGAAATGTTCGTTTCTTCTTCGATTAACATTTGTACTCGTGCATCCTCTGACAAAAAACTGTTGGAATGTATGCTTAGGCATGTTGTAATAGTCAACTTACGGCAAGGAATTTGTTCAGGACGACGCATCTGTTGTTTAATGATATGCAAATCGCATAAGTCGCGCAATTCCCCTTCGGTCTTCCTTTATGAAGTGTACAAGTTAAAATGAGTTAGCAATTAAAGATGGTTCTTGAAAGTTGTCCCTGCATAACTTACTTGATTCCTTAGCTGAAACTCTTTGAACAGTTGTAGATAAGTTAAAAAAATTTGTTTCCCAAGCTTTCACTTATTTCGCGTCACTTGAAAAGTTCTCTCTTGTTTACTTTATTAATGGATTCGCTTTACTAACTTCATAACAGTAAGAAAAAGTTATTGGGCTTACAAACTAAACATATGCTAGGCTCAGTTCAAATTCTTATTGATACATTTTTTTCCTCGAAACAACATTAGTGGTGTCTATGGACAAGCAGCTGTAGCAACATTAGTGGCGAATATCTTTATCCATGAATCTGAAGCCTTGAAGAATGGCGAGAGGACAATCCATAACAAGTAAATGGAAGTATCTTTCACAAATCAAGAAAAAATTTGCATTTTGATGTTTGAGAGCTATGTCGGACTAATAGTTCAGTTCACTCATTCAGAAAGTATGGTGACAACTGGAAAAAATTTCCCGGATAAAAGTAGAGATGTCTCATGCATTACCCATAAAATGTGGACATATCAATATCATTTCATAAAATCATTCAGTTCCAATGCTACATGAAGAACATAGACCAGAGATAACAGAAGGAAACCTTTAGCAGCAGGAGTTCACTGCCTTCCAATGTAGTGAAACTGATTTTAGTTCAGCAACATTGCTTCTTGCCGCAGATCCCTGCTCCACTTCGAAGTTTGGACAACTATTTTACACTGAATCTGCTACATTCAGAACGTAGGAATGCTGGTTTCTTGTGTATTTCATGCTGTAAAAACGCAAAGCGGAGAACTGAAAGCACCGTAAAACTGATGGCGGGAGCATTGCTCAAGAAACTATATTATCATGATGAGAGCACCGAGTAGGATTAGACCACAGGACATTTTTATCTGAACATAGGTGGAGCGGTCGCAAATAGCTAAGCATCGCATAACAAAGGAAGCTCTCGACACAACATCACGGTATCTATATACCTCCAAGCAATTGCGGACTTAGTAACAACCAAGGCGCGCTCTTTGAAATGACAGTGGCAAAGTGGAATTAACCCAATGAAGGAGCCGCTCTTGCTACCGTGTTGGTCCAAACCAGCAATTAAGCTTCCATCATCACAAGCTTCTTCAGTTCTGACAAAGAGCTGGATATATCATGCACTAATCAGGATCTAACCACACAATGGGGCAAGTTCCAAGCCAAACGTAAACTCATTTGTCTCGTGAGCAGTTAAGGTTTCAAATCTCACGGAAATCTCCTCATAATTACTTGTGAATATGTATACAACAGCAACACCATATCACTACTTCAGTCATTAAGGCACCAGAAACTAAACTCTGCTACAGTTTGGACAACCACACCTGGTTCTTTTTATTACATGCCACAAGCTAGAAGTACCTTAAAATCCAAAAACAGACGCTCAGATTCTGCCTAGATGCAGGGAATACAATGCGTGTCGGAGTTGGAGTTGCTTTTCTAAGTTTCGCAACCAACTGAACATGGCTCTTCCATTGATGAGTAGATTACTCTACAAAACAAATTGTCCCTATTAATAAGATATGATCCCCACGAGATGTTCCTTCTTCACTCTACTGTGTCGCTTGCAGCTTAAAATAAAGGTGGGAAGCAGAGAGTTAGCAGAGCCATAAACTTTTTGTGTTGCTTGTTAAGACGTAGTAGCATTCACTACTTGTCCTGTGGAGGCATTAAGGAGCTTCATTCCCTCTTCGCTCATCTGCTGAACTTCCACAGGCGACAAAATTCTGATGCAACGGACGCAGCCAACAAATTCCCTGCACAACATGCAGATTGTGAAGTTCATTAATTACAAAACCTATGTTTGGCCAAAGATTAATTACAAGGTTGAGAATTTCTACCGACAAAACAAGTATTATCTATTTCAACAAATAAAAATAAGAAGATGAGGGATCAAACTTTGTTAAAGAAACAAGGGAAAAAATTCAAACTTAGTGTCAAACTAGCAAATAATGCAAAACACAAACTTGAGCAACAAATATTAGGACTCCAGTAAAGGTAAGAACAGAAGGTTAACAGGTTGCAATGACTGCTGAAAATTTTTTTAGCACCCTTTGGTAATTGTCAAAAAAGTGATTCATCGTTGCAAAGATTTTGAGTAAAAGAAATGGCCACAATCATTGGGTAAACAAATGGGCAGTCAAAAGACTTACTCCCAAGGATCATCACCAACAAGCAAGACGTCATTCTCATAATCGACATAGACCAGTTTCCAGCCAGAGCCCCTTGGATCATTTAGCAGCCCCTCAAGTCCAAACATGTATTCTATCGCAGATAACAGCTCCTCATAGTTTTTAAAATTTGTCACATCAATCGACCTTCCGACTGATCCTGCCTTTTGAACCTGTTCCAGAGATTTCATTAGAAGCTTAGATCAAGAGCACAGGGACAAGAATAGAACATCTACTTAAACAGATACCAAGCCTATCCGACTTCCAACCAATAAAAGTCAGTGTACACAACCTTTTGACAACCATAAGCATTCTAAATGTTGATATATGAAGAAAAAACCAAGTAGTGTTGCTCAGCCAATCAGACAGAAACTGCAATTTGATACCTTAGTATAGGTGCGCATAGGTGGGGCTACTTGCTGCTGCCATTTGCTGTTTTTCAGAATGCTACTCTCATCAAAATCAACATTGCTTGAAGATGTACCGCCTGAATTATCAGGGAAGTCTTGTCTTGAGAAAGCCTGAGAATCTGCAAGACTTGCAGAAGTAATCTGAGACTGAACATCTTGGCTTGAACTGAAGTTGCCCACCAAACAATCTGAAAGATTCGGAAAAGGTCCATCCTTTATTGTGCAAAAATCATCTAAAATGGCACTTGAGATAGATGGATCAATTGCAGAACTTCCGCCATTGCTAGCATCTAAGTTAAGACAACTATAAATTCCGCTCTGGTTGTTGCTCTCAGCTGATAAATCCTTCAAACAAACTGAATTGGATATGCCACAAAGGCTTGACGGGTCCTGCTCAGGAAGTGGAGTAACTTGGTCTCCTTGGGATGGAAAGCGTAAATTAATGCCCTGATGATCCCACAATTCCTGACTAATCAAAGGTAATTGGCCTACTGGATCTCCAAAAGTGGCAGATGGGTCTTGTGACCCACAGACGGAAAATGGGCCTGGCGATCTAATTAATGCAGCTACAGATTTATTTGTAGAAGTAAACATCAACTCATCAGGGTTTACAAAAGGAGATGACCCATGCAGCACATTAGAATCGGCTATGGGTATCTGCAGGGGTTGTGGAGGCCATGAACAGGCCTGCGATTGAATTTGACCCTGGTTCTGGTTGAGGATTATCGGATGGTTTAAGTGGTTTTGTTGACTGGAAGGACCAGAGGCAATATTTTCCTCTGGAAGCTCTCCAATAGAGGTTGAAGGTACTTGGTTTAGTACATCTTTTTTGAGGTGGGAATCTACATTCAACTTTTCATCTTTTGTCTCTACCGGTGCTTGATTTTCAGTCTTGTACGGAGGCAGCACCTTGTTAGTTACATGAACTTCAGATGACAGACCCATGGCACTAGATTGATCAGGACAGAGATGAGGATATATAAGCTTTGGCGGAATGGCACTTTCCATATTGAAAGCCTGTGGCTTCTGATTCATTGTTCCCTGCATAGTGTTCACTTCATGCCCAGGAATGACCTTAGGATTGTTATCTTGAGGAAGAGAAGGATGGTTCACAATTTGAGGTTGAGGCTTCATTATCATCTTAATTAGCTGCTCTGAGCACAGATTTGGAACTGAAGCAAAAGGAAGAAGGTTCATGCCTCCACCTTCAGGAACCTGGATAAGAGGTCTCTTGACTAAATTTCCCCATTCAGTTTCTCCTCCTGAAAGTAGGAAAAACAGTAGTGTGTGTGACTGCAAGGTCTTGCAGGTTGATTCATGCAGCAATCAATGCAATAGCAAGGGATGACTAAACATTTGGGCCACATAACAAGTTTGCGAATGCAAGAGAAATACCCATAAAACCAGTATGCAGTGGCCTTTTGAGAGCTGAGGTCAGAGAAGGAAAAATAAAGAGACTTTCTGGGGTCTCAATATCCCAAGGACTGACCCTATTCTGCTTATCACCACACCCCGGTTCATCCCACTCCACCTGTTCGCACAAGTGTGATAAGCTGAATTAGGAAACTAGCAACATATGGTCCACAGTTCGGTTCAGAAGAAAACAAAGCTACCTGCAAATTTCGCCATTTTGATCCAGGCCATCGTAGTGGATCCAAGTCACTAATGCCAATTATTGTACCCATATATCTGAAAGAGCAAAATTTCACTAAATGCTAATTTTATGAATGTTCTTTGAAACCACAGCTAAAATACTCAGATAAAAACCACTAAAAGAAGAAGCACGTTTGGAAAAATCATCAGAAAGTTACCTGCGTTTTCCTGACTCTTCAGTTTCAAACATCATGCCGAACCTCATGCCAACAGAAATCCTGGTCCCATATACGGCTTTTCTGTATTTAACCAAAGGAATGACAAATTCCGATGGGCATGCCCTGGAGAGATAAGAGAAACCAAAAAAGTCAATAACTAGGTTGAAGAAACAGAAAGGAAAAAGCCAAGATGTGACTAGGGTAGATAGGACAAAACCTCGGATTGTAGAAAATCGTGAATGAGCTTCGACTTGTGGCAGCATGAGCCGCAGCAGCAAGGATGCCAATATGCATGCTATCTGTTGATAAAACCGACGATGGTAACGTTGTTTGTTGGCGATTTGCACGCCTTACACCCACCATCAGCTGTGACTTCTCATCCCTAACAGAGAAAAGTAATTGTCCTTCATACCTTAAAGCTTCAAAGGAAAAAGACATCTTGTGTTGACACATCTTATGTGAAGGCCTATAACCTTCCCACAGAAAAGAGATACTCATGAGTTTTTGGGAAGAATATACAATGGAGGATCACACGACTCAACTAACCTATTTGTGAAGCATCCTCTGCAATTTGAAATGCAAAGTTCTTCTTGAGTAAGCAATAATCAAATTAGATCATAACAAATAAATTGCAGAAGCACTATATCTAGAAAATTTTAAAAGCCCCATATCCAAGTGACTACCGACGAAAAGTTGGATTTTAGAACAACGGTCCAACAAGTAATACAACTATAGATGAAGCATGGTAGTCACTAGGCAGCCCAACATAAGGCCTCAGATAAATGATTTATTTGAAGCTTTTGTCTAACTAGGACAAACCTAACTCGCTTGATGACAACATCACCTGTATTCACTATGGAAGTCAAGAAATTATCTGGGTAGAACAGCAATTTCACCATACAAAAAACCACAAGAAATCTCATACAGTTGAGAGAACTCAAAACAGTTCTGGGACTCATTGAGCTAAACTGAGCGGATAACACAATTGAAAATACCTGATGAATAGAACAGAATCGCCTGCTCGGAGCCTTTTTGCACCAACAAATAAGCTCCACCCAGTGGTAAGAAGGTGTCGCTTTGGCTGTCCTATTGAAAATGTACAAACGGAATTACTCAAGAAAGCGAAAACCAATTGCACGAGGGACAATGATAATAAGGACATGAACATGCAAAAGTAATTCAGAATGAGCATAACATATTTAACAATGAATTTGCACGATTAACGACTCTCACCCCTGTATATATGGCGGAATGTCCAGGTGTTATCATGTAAATCTCGAACAACAAGCTCTTGAGTTGGTGGTTGCATTGCAAAATCCTGAAATGCAAAGTTAATATGCAAATTAATCGTTGCCCTCTGCTTGTGGCTTTACCACAGTGCCAAGAAGCTTCAATGTTAAAGATTTAGGAAGCATCACCAGTGGAGGGAAGAGCTTTTCTGCTGCTCTCCGTGGCACTGAGAAGCCACCATGTGTGCTTGTATCACTCGCCGTCAAAGTCTTGCAAAAGAACTCACTTGGATGTTTGCTTGGCCTTAGTCCAAAGTCAGGTACTGGAAATACATCTTTTTCCTAATCCAACAACAGATCTGTGACTTTGGAACTTTTTCTTGCTTTGTAAAATGAGAAGTTAGAATCAAATTGCATCTGGGCTTACAGAATTAACAGGTTGAAGACACATCTGAGCATATATTTCATCTGTCTCTCTGTCGGCCTATTATACATTTTAAAACGAGATTAGTAAGTACTAGTTTGTATGAAATTGCCAAGAGGCCAATCTAAAAATGCCGATGGTTAGGTGTCTAACAGAAAAAATCACCTACATGGAGAGTCACGTTGTGAACTTGGCACATAAGCTGTGATGGGAGATTTGGATAATTTGGAATTTGTGAAGTAGCCGTTCTTTTAGTAGAGACTGCAACCTGTCAGCAACATATAAGCATCTCATCAGAAAAGGAAAGACATAAAATACGTGATTCCCAGCACAAGAATATAAACTCTGCAACTAGTGATCCATATGGACTAAATCAGCATAGTGATAATAGCTCTAAAAAATTCAACTGGATCTCAGAAAACCATTATAAAGGCACTCAAAGAGGCCTTTACCAGCAATGAATTACCAAACAGCATGTACAGTCGGTTTATAAATCCTATTCTTCCTGATGGGCTCTCTCTCTCTTTCTCTCTCTCTCTCTCTCTCATGAATAAAAAGAACCCCAGGCAGTAGAAAATGCAGTAACGTCTCACATTTACTTTAGTAAAGAGATTTTGAATTTGAGTAAACTTCCGTAGTACCCACATATTTGTGAAACTTTAAGTATGGAGAAATAAAGCTCGCTAGAAGTTCCTATCTCGAAAATCAGCAGGCGATCTGTAATTGTCAAACTTTCTACATCAGCCGGTTGAGAAATCATTATTTCCACAGACCGACATTTAATAGAAAATTTGTATTGAGCCACAACGAGAAAAGTCACGCTGGAAAATCCAGGGATAAAAGATTCAATTCAATAGCATGAGCATATGAATAACTTCAGGCAGCACACACGTGCAAGTTCTTATCTCTCATAGAAGTTCACAAGAGGAACAAAAGCAGAAGCTCACGAGGCCAAGGAAGAAAAAAGGGACGTGGCCCAGAATAGACAGCTCCCTCTGTGTTCGTATGTATGTCACAAATTGAAACGAATACATAAAATGCAAACCTGTTCACTGTGTCCTTGAGGGAAATAATACACCAGACTTCCAACCTGAGGCAATGTGACAAGCGGACCCGCACAAGCGTGCCATAACTCTGAATTTATTGTCTTCCGAGCTCCTGAATATGAAATCAAAACCCAAGGCACCAAAAGATGGAACATCTGAATAAACTGCTTTAAGCCAAAGATTCTATAGAACATAGTGAAAGTATGAGCCAGAGGAAGCTCTGTCATAAACTTGCCAGCTTAGACTTCATCAAGAATCTAAAATTTTCAAAGAAGTCGAAGAGAATGCAAAGTTCTCTTTTTTCATTTTCTGTTCTGTTCTTTTTTTTTTTTTTTTTTTGAGAGAGAGAGAGAGAGGGAAGGGGGAAATCTAACCAGACTGATCTTGAATTTCTTTCAACAGCTTCATTTCTTCAAGAAGAGTAGGCTGCGGTAGAGTCACAGTCACAGGCCCTCCAGTCTTGATGCTTCCCTCTGCAGAAGAACCCATCTCTTTGCTTCTCTCTCTAACTCTCTATCCCTGCCTCTCTCTACTTCTACCACCCCAACTTAAAGAAACAATCCATCATTTTGTACTCTTGGACCAAAACCCAGAAATCAAATGGTCCCATTCTTAGTCCTCCACCGGCAGAAAAACCCAAGAACGTTCTTCTCTCTTTTCATCACGCACCAACCAAACCGAGGAAGTGACATATCGGCATGTCCCTTGGGGAAAATAAGGAGGAGGATGACAAAAATTAGGAATTGCCGACTGTCCGTCTGTCCATCTGTCTGTGTGTTGGGTTGTGTTGTATGGAACTCTCACATTCCAAAATCGAAGAAAAGACAACCGGAGCTGGGGACACAAGAAAGAATCCAAAAGATCAGAGCCTGCAAAAAGTCACTGTGAGGAAGGCCAATCCTAATGTGGGAAGGAGGAGGTTTTTATTTCCTTTTGCTTGCCGAGAAACCCAGGAAAGAAAAACCCCCATCAGTTTCCATCAAGCCACGCCTCCCAAAGCACAACTCTCTCTCTCTTTCTCTCTATATGGGGCCTTCTGCTTATATACTTTTGGCTTTTATTTTACACCAAAATACTCGTCTTTAAGTGCTTCGCTGAACCCACCATACTTGTAATATCTCACTTGGATATCAAACACTTAAATGAAAATGAACACACCTCTCTCTCTCTCTCTCTCTCTCTAAGTTTTTACAAAACATTTCACTCTCTTTCTCTCTCACTCTCTCTCTTTAGGGGTGAGAGAGGATTGGGAAAAGTGTGCATGCTCTTATCCTGCGCACGCTGCTCCGCTGCTATAAGTGGCGATTTCCTTGCAGCTTTAAATTGCGAGAGACGATGAAACTGGAAAAAATAAATAAAAAAGAAAAGAATGCAGAGGGGGGAGGAGAGCTGAAGAAAAAGGAAATGTGAAAATGGGTGGGAGAAAGAAAGACCAAGAGAACACGAAAACGCTTTAAAACAGTACAGAGAAAGATACGGGTGCGCGCGCCCCCGAGAGAGAGAGAGAGAGAGCCGACTTTGTTCACCAAAGAGATTGAAAGATGAGATTTTTTTGAAAAAGCGGGAGAGCAGGGGCGGCATTAATGGAAAGAGCGAACGGGGCAATTTAGCACGTGGACTACGAGGGTCCGCATCGCCAGCCCCCCCTCCCTTCTTTCTCCTTTTGCTTTGCGCCTGCCTTCTTCTCTTCCCTCGTCCTTCCTTTCTCCCATTTGCTCCGGCTTTCGCCTGGTTTTTTAAGGGCGGTTCCCCTTTTTCTTTCGACTCGTTTCTTCCGTCGGAAAGAAAGGTATGATGAGAGGCATGCCGAGACTTGTGACAAAGCGCAAGTCCCTTGATACGCTTGTTAAGTAAGCTTAGCCCACAATAATTCACTTTTCGAATCAGTTAATTATGAACAATCATTGTAGGGAAAAAAATGTGAAGATTTCTTGATTACTTCTTTACGCTTATTTACAAAAAATAAAAATTCATAAGTGAAAATAAAGATAAACTCAAATCTAAATTTTCAACGATCCAACCTGTCGCTGTAATACTTGTGTCAATGCTAATTTAATAAAGCGTCCGACGACAGTAGATTCCTAAATGGGAATACATAATTTGACATGACATCTGATCGAATGAATATATCGTTTATAGAATTATTTAATGGAAAAACAGGAGGGAAAAAGGGGGAGAAATGGAAAAACAAAAGAAGGGGGGTGGGGAGGCGGAAAAAAAAAAGTATTCCTTGGTCCTGCTTTTCGGCTTCTGATGAATTTGACCGGGATCGGTCACGCGTGAGGTACACGACAAAGACGAGATCAGAGGAGGCGCACGTTAACGTGGAAGACGACGTGTCGTGTTGCAGTCGCAGATGTTTGGGGGCGTCTGGTGAGCCTCGGCGCCGTTTCGTCGTTTTTCGCGTAGAGTGGAGCAGTCTACTAAGAAAAAAAGGAGGGGGAGTGTATGTTTACTCCAGTAGTCCCACATTAGTCCGCAGTCGTGCGTTCGTGTCCCTGTTCCGTGGGTCCCATCTGCCCCCTTCCGCTGCATTTTTTGTCAGTTCCCTTGCGGGCATTAATTTGAATTCCTAAAAAATGAGAGTAACTTGTGCATGATTCGGTCGGTGCATGATGTCTCTTCTTATAATTCGTCGATCGAGTCGTATCGTCGCCAACGGCGACGTCCAGACTCTTGATAATTCGAACCATTTTGATCAGTTATGCAATGGAGTATTATTTTGACCATAGATTCTATACATTATGTCCAGAATAGAGCATGTGACTTAAAGACTATTTTTCTTTGAAATAATAACATGAACAGTCCTTAAACTTTGGTCAAATATGTAATTTGGCCCATAAACTTTAACTTTGTTTGATATGGTTTATAGAGTTTAACATAGTGTGCAATAAAAACATTATGATTTAATGCAAATATTCTTATCCTAAACCTTGGAGGGTCTCGACATGAGTGACCTACTTTTGAGCGGCTGCTAATAAGGGCAAGCACCTTCGCCCACCTTAGAGAAAGGGTTAGTCATCCCTCGCATAACTGTCCTAAGGGTGAATGCTTGGCAATGAAGGGTGGCATCACTATTGCTGGGTCGAGAGTGTGGCAAGGGGCCACAACCCTACCCCTCCCTCCCTCATTCTCGATTGTACAACCACGATAGCAAAAGTGGACTCCATGGCTGAATATAAATGTCACAAAAAAAGGTTAGCAGAGTTGAATACACCAGAAAGACGAAGTGAGTTCGATTAAAAGAATATGAGGACCAAATTGAACAATATTGAAGTTTAAAAATCAAAATTCAATATTAGCTAAGAGTACAAGCACTACATTTATGGTAGAAAAATATTGAAAGTGCCAAAAATTGTGTACAACGCTCGCTTTCTTTTTTTTTTTGATGACCCGGGAACCCCCGTACAGCCGACAGCCGGCGAGGTAAACCCGGAATGATGCTAGCAAAGGACCTACCACCCCGACGTCACATTTAAGATCCCATGCGACTAGTGGGATTTGAACTCCTCTCCTCCTCGTAAAAGATCATGAGAGTTTTATCCAATTGAGCCACCGCATGCGGTGGTTGTACAACGCTCACTTTAATATCAAAAGTTTTCAACAAACCTCTTAAGTGTCAAATCAGAGAAAAAAACAATTACTTAAGTGCCAATGACAAGAAATTCTAAAAAAAAATAGTACATGACATTTACAATTAAAATTTTTATATGACTTGGCATATCATTTCCTCATAGTGTGCTTGGCACTAAAATGATCGATTTTTAACAATGATTGGTATTGAAGCGATTAATTTAAACAAAATTTGGTACTCAAAAGGTCACTAATTACAACTTTTAGACTTGTCGTTTAGGAGCTATATGCTAACTAAGCATGCTAGCGAGCCACGTCAGATTGAAAATTAATAAAATATGGCAAAATCATATATCTAGCAACCCAAATTAGAGTTGACATTTAAGTGATTCAAAAAAAAAAATTAGTATTAAAGTGAGCGGGGTACACAACTTTTAGCACTTCTAATGTTATTCTCCTTACTTTTCAGGTTGTCCTTTTTTTCCCAACATTATTTTATTCTTGCAATAATTCTACGTTGTTGGTGAGCTGCCGCAAAGGATCATTAGGAGTTATTGGGTGGTTCTTGGACCATCTCGCAATAATTCTACGTTGTTGGTAGATGCCAACTGAAAAAAAAAAAAGGAGTAACATACAAATAATGTTTACTGAAATTATGATATAATGTTTTAAATAATTTGCCAAAACTTACTAAATGTTGAATGTCCACTACTTATTCAAAATGTTCACTGGCAATCTATTAAACACTTAGCTCCATTTGTTTCAAGAATAATGAATTTTTAGAAAAAAAAATTGTTAAAATTATTACTTATATTACTTGAAATAATTAATTAATAAAAAAATTCATTATTAACAACAATTTATGCCAAAACATCTTTATGGATGATGCAATATTGTTTGTTATTTATTTTTGTAAGTAATACTAGTGATCAATTTAGAATAATATTTTTTAAATTATTTATTTTTTATGAAACAAACGGTGCATTATTTAAGAAGTGAATAGTGATAGGTATAAAAGTTGGATGGCTATTGTTGGTTGACGATATCACTGTGGAGGACCTACACTATTTTTCTCAAGAATTGCAACTTTTATCCAAACTTATGGCCCATTTAATAAAATTTAAAAATAAGTTTTGAAATTAAATATGGATTTCAAGTGCTAAAATAGTGTCTAATAGTAGCTAAAAACCTAATACGAGTTGTTATTAGTTTCTTACCAGACAAATAATTATGGATGATTTTGGAGGTTTTGTTGACATAATTGTTGATATTATTATTCTTTTGAATAGATTAAGTAGGGCATCATTAATTATTCCATTGAGCGAATTTTTTAAATTGAATTCCTCAAGTCAAGACTAGCTAACATTATCAAAAAAGCTTAGCTTTAGCATGTGTTGAATATTTTATTTAGTAGCACTTAATGAGGTTATCAAACACGGCCTGTTTGGCAAAATTGAAAATTAAGTACTGAATGTTAAACATTGACAATTGTAAGTGCTAAAAAAAATGAATGTTGTTTGATATTAGCTTTATATTGAGTATTGGATCACATTTTTTGTTGCCAAATATGAAATTGCGAACGCTATTGGCCGGATTTGGTTTTAAGGAATGTAATAGATAAGATATCGTTACCTATTTGGATGTATTTTCTATTGAATGTATTAAGTGACCCAATCATTACTTAGCTTAGTGTTTTTTGACTTGATAGAATCTAAGTCAAAACTAATTATGATTGTTGCTAATTTCATCAAGTATTGAATATTGTTCTTCATGTAATACAAATCAGCTTGATAATTAGTTCCCGCCTATTCTCAACTCAAGCAAATCTATTTAGTTAATTAAAATGAACACAATTTGTCTAAAGTTCACATAGTTCGAAATTGATTCGAAAAATTAGCAGAGAAATTAATGTTTTAATATTTAGTTTATTTTTCGAAAATAAGTACAATCTAAATTTTTTTTTTAATAATAGATAAAGAGAGATGCTGTTAAGTTTCAAAATATCAAAAAAAAAAAAAAATCAAAATAAAGTATGTTCGCCAATACATGCCCATGCAAAGCGGGGTCATGTATTTAGTATCAAAGTAAACATAACTAGACAATTAATATATGGGAAAATTGTCCAAAAAATTATAAATCTATTATATGGATGGCAATTCAGTTATAAACCTTTATATTATAAGAACTTAATCCTAAATATTTTGATGATTTACAAATATAATCATAAACCTTTTGACAAGTTTTCAATGTAGTCATTTTGGCCAAATATCCGGATAATAGGTTTACAACTAAATTGACAAATTTTTAAAAGATTTAAGACTAAAATGACACAGAGAAATGGAAGTTAAGCTAATGCATAACACAGTGCAATAAGGCAGTTCAAACTTTTACATTTGGTTTCAATGTGCACAATCCAAGATTAGCGAACTTGATTAGAGCATCAAGAAATTTCCAGTTCAAGAACTAGATGTTACTTATTCAAAGTCTCTCAACTGCATGCGAACTACTCTTAATTAGAGTTATCTACATTGACAAAAGGCTAGGGTTCTCCAATTAGCTAGGTTTTATGCTTATGACCATGGATTATTGACAGAAATAATAACAGTAGTTAAACTTCCCAAGAGCATAGGATAGTCCAATTATTGTACTTGTGACGCAAATGTGGTTGTTGAAAACTTTATGGAGCGTTCAGATAAACAGAAAATCAAAGGGGGACTGAACCACAAACTCATGTAGCATCTGATAAATGGGCCATAACTTTTTATTTGGGAGAAATTACGACACTCATAATACCAATATGGGAATCTCGTTGCTTGTACTATGCTGAATGTAACAGATTAACTTGTTTGCTGTTGTTTGAGCCCTTGAGCTCCATTGTGTTCATGGATACCATGCCTCCTTTCCTATTTTTAGGTCTATTTTCTACACTATTTCCAAACTTCTAAACTGCATAAAGTTGTTTTCGGATTATTTTGCCACACCGAGGGCTTCCGAATACGCAGTTGCTCGTGTCGAGATTATAGACAGCTTTTATCATTATTTTCAAAAATACCACAAGACAAATTTTATCCCAAATTGCAATTGCGAACTTATTTGCGAGTTTTACTCGTGTTCATCCATCATTTCCGTCACGTCACGTCACATCCTCCTCATAAGACAAGAAACAAATGAATCTGGATCGTCATAAACCAGCTCAGATCTTGTTAGGATCATCAGAAACCAACACTCGAAGGGCAAGGACACGAGATCGGCCACAAAAGTGGGGACGGAGGCGGTTTTAACTTGTTACCTTTCCCTAAAAGATGGCTCATGCCAGGGGCATGATAAGGAATGATGATGAGCCTTTTTCCCACCATTTCTTGCATGGGGGCGGAGTTGAGTACGCATGAACAAAAGCGTCACGCGACCACTTTAGCATTTCAACGAGGGAGATCAACTTGGGACCCACCATTCCCTTCTTGTTGCTGATAGCTGCTGATCTATGAAGATGCCCAGTGTTGGACGATAAGCCAGCTCTTTTCTAATTATGTACTCCGCTTTTATCCCTCATATACGCGATGGTCGGCTACCTGAATCTTAACTCTCATGCTATTCGATTTGAGAAGTTGGTGAGGTATTTAATTGGGTACGAGATCTGTCTATCTAAGATGGCTTTCTCTTCATCAGAAGCATATTTAAGCTCCGGTTGAAAATTTTACATAGAGGGCAAGCTTCTTTCCTATAGACAATTAGATCGAGTAGATTTATTTTGTGATCAGCCAAGCATTCGCGTTGAAAAACACTAGGCTCAAGACGTGTTCATTGTCGAGCTCTTCAGTCTATTTGGATTAGGGAAATATATATTGAAGTAATTTCATCATGTCTCATATATTTGGCTTAAAGAATTGTCAATAAGTTTGTTAGAAGTGACTTTCTTTAACACAGGAGTGTCGTTCCCGACAATTTTGACAAAAGTTGAGGGGCGTAGAAATTATGTTCGACCTTATCTGACAAAAGGGATGAGTCTAAACCTAGTCCTCTTACTGGACCAGTTTTCTTAGAAGGAACGGACGCAAAGGCAGGTTGTTGCAATGGTCAATATCTCATTTTCATCGAGAATAATTACACAACTCAACCGCAACCTCAATCACCGCTAAGATTGCTCAATTGCACAGCTAAGGCTTGGTTTGTTCGCGAAAAATGAATGGTTTGTAATTTATTTCCTAAAAATGATCATTCATATCACTTAAGAAAATGAATAAACATAATATATTTTATTGTCCATGAAAATGTTTAGAACAAGTTGTTGTCAATAATAAAAATATTTTCCATTGACTAATTATTACAAGTGAAACAAATAATCAATTTTAGAAAAATATTTTTTAAATCATTCATTTTTTTGCCAAACAAACGAAGCCTAAGGGTGTTTTCTTTTATAGAAAACTCAAAATTAGAAAAATATTTTCCGAAAAATAATTGCTTGTATCGCTTAGGAAAGCAAATGGATTAAAAATAGGTCATCACCTATGAAAATAGTTAGGTGTGAATTGTTGTCGATGATGATAACATTTTCATTGATAAATTTTTCTAAGGAATTAAACCAATTATCTTTTGAAAAATACTTTTCAAATCTTGAGTTATCCATGAAGCGAATGCACCCTAAGATTGCTTGGTACAAGAAAATAGGATTTCTAACACCCAAAATAAATATAAATAGTAATTATAATAAAGAATCGTTATTGAGATTGACTCTAAAGTTATCATTGATCCTTTTAGTCTTGAGCTTATAATTGATAATGTTGGCCTGTGTTGAGGGGTGAATCACTAGAGACAGCACAACACATGGAATCACCTGCATTAAATGCAAAAGGGGAAAATTCAACAAATGTAAATATACCAATAACAAATAAAATTTAATGGATACAATTAGAACCTGGTTCTCACAACTCTATGTTCAAATTCTCTGATTTAGATGCCTCAGAGTATATTACCAGCTCAAGTTAATGATCAACAGAATTGGAAAAGGCAAAAAGGGAGTAAATCATAATTATTTGGTCAAGTTCAAGCTCAAATAACTAGCAGGCTATAACCCTTAAAATAAGTGGAAATTTCAAGAGACATTCAATTACCCAGAATAGCCACTCCATGCAACCGAATATATGTAATCAACGTGGCAGTCATTACGTATGTCGTCGCTCATAAGAGGCCAACAACTTTTACCATACCAATTACACTATCCTTGACGAGGAAAAAATAGGAACACATACATTCGAACAAAATTCAATATCAAGTGAATCCTCGATAATAATTTCCAGTCCCTTAATCGATAATGTCGTTTTCCAGGATAACATCTACTTTAAATATTGTGGACAAGCAACGATCACCCATGCATTGGAAACTCGATTAAAAGATTTTTTTTTTTTTTTGTGGTGTGGGGGGGGGGGGAATACCACAGCATTATGCCTTCAACCTTCCTCGTTAACAAGAAAGCTCAACGAAAAAAGAAAATAGCAATTGAATTTTACAGATCAGGCAGCAATCAAGTCGCGATGAACAATCTCTGACTCCGATCAATCGAACCAACCGACGAAACGGCGCATCATCGATCCGCAAGAATTACCATATCAAAACAAAGGATCGAAACCCTAACCTCAAGGAGAAGCTTGCTTGCCTCCTTCGCAAGCAGAGGCCTCGTTGAAATTCTTGGAGGGCTACTTGGCGATGACGGCACCGACCTCGAAGACGAAGATCTCGCCGCTCGACTTTACCCCGGTGATCAACCACCACCTAAAGAATGTCCTGACCCGAATCCCCTGTAGCTCGGCAATCTGGCAAGAAGGAATTGACAAGGCCGGGACTTTACCGTTACTTCGTCGTCAGAAGGCATCCCGGCAAGGCTGATCACCGTTGGTGCAGCGGTGGGCAGCAGCCGGGACGAGCGGCTGAGTGTCGGGACGAGCGGCGAGCGTCGGGGTGGCTGGGCGAGCGGCGTCCACCGGGGGATGAGCGGCGTCCGGTGGTGGAGTCGAGGAAGAGCGGCGTCCAGCGGCAGCGTCGAGTGGCTGAGCGTCGGGGTGAGAGGGGGCGACCGCATCGAGGGAGGCAAGGGCGGGGCGAGCGGCGTCCGGCGGCGGCGGCGGCAGCGTCGAGGGTGAGCGGCGTCAGGCAGCGGAGTCGAGGGTGAGGGCAAGCGGCGTAAGGACGGGGGAGAGGCAGAGTATGGAAGAGGAGAACAACTGCGATAAAAAGTGATTTGGACGGCGGCGGTGCCTCACGGTGGCGCGGACGGCAAGACAGCTCGTCGGGCTGTGAGACGGCTTGTTGGACGAGCAGTGGGTGGTGGGGGTTCGGCGGCCAAGAGGTGGTGGTGAGTAGGGCGTGGGGCGGCGGTGTGGTGGTGGGTGAAGAGCAACCGGCGAGAGGAAGGAAGAAGAAGAAGAAGAAGAGGTGGGGGGGTTCGGCCGAGAGAGGGGGAAAGAGAAGAGAGAGAGAGAGAGAGAGGAAAAGAAAAAAGTGGGGGGCAGGAAGTGACGTGAGGAGGAAAAAGTGGAGAAAAGAGAGAGAGAAAAAGAAAGGGAAAGGGGGGAAAGTTGAACAGAAGGGGGGGAAATCGCAGGAAAGGAATTAGGGTTTTTTACTTTTTAATTTTGCCGGTTCCGGTTCCTCAGGTTCCGGTTCCAAAGGGAACCGGAACCGGAACCGGGAACCGCAGGTTCCTGGAAAAAGAGAACCGGGAACCGGAACCGGTCCCCTTAGAACCGGGAACCGAACCGGAACCTCCTCCGGTTCGGTTCCGGTTCCCGGTTCTACCCGGAACCACGCTCACCCCTAATGTTGGCCTATTTTGCTTAAATATTTTATAAGACTGTTGCACTATCACTTTGAGGATGCAACATAACTTGCTAATCTTGGAAATAATAAGCACTTGGATACTAATTTCTTGTAATTACCTCCTACAGAGTTACTCATGTTTTATTCAGTAGGAATAGTAGATCTATGACAATAAATTTTGTATTCGACTTTAACCATTTAAAAAAGATAAAAGAAAAAAGAAGAAGTTATCGTACTAACAATTGTCTAACCATCTTCACGTGAGAAATCCCTTGAAAAGAGATTCAATCGTGGTTTTCTTTTTAGTCATATTTTCTCGCCAATGTTTACATTAACTTGAGCCGGCATTAACTATTGTCTGTTGAAATAATTTCTTATCATGAAAATGGGTGACTCTTGATTATGAAAAGAGGTCACTGGTGGTTTTGAAAAAGAAAATTATTTTGTTGACATAAAATGTTATGATGGTTTATCATGAAAAGTGGTGATGATGGGGATAATAAGATACCTATTCCCAAGGTATTTGTTGATTAGTTGTCTATAAATAACACAAAATCATCACAACTGTTCAAGGATCGCAACTGTTCATAATAACAACTTTTTTTTTTTTTTTTATAACTCTCATTTTTTCTCTTTTCTCACAAAAGTTTCATAACACATTCAAGGTGAAATTCCGATAGAGAATTGAGTAATTGCTGAACTCATTTCTCCGTGACTTTAGTGAGTATCATGGAGGTATATTTGTTCTAAACTGGGTGACATATATAGTGAGGGCAAATAATATCAAAGGACAGTGATCGTCATCATACATCAATATATCAAAGATCTATAACTACTGTCTTATCTTCATCGGCAATCAAATTTTCCCATGATTATTAACCTTAAAGGTGGCAACCATGGCAAGACAACGACAATAGCCTCCTCTATCGAGCCGCACTCCTCTCTCTCTCTCTCTCTCTCTCTCTCTCTCTCTCTCTCTCTCTCTCTCTCTCTCTCTCTCTCTCTCTCTCTCTCTCTCTCTCTCTCTCTCCATGCACCTACCCTTTTCTTTCATTTCCTTTTCTTTTTCCTTAATTTTAAAATTATCTCCTTTTAGTTTAAGATAACTAATTCTCATTTTGATCTTAATCGTAAGCATTGTCATATGAATGCCACGTAAGCATTCACCTGAGCGGAATTGAGCAACGTGTTAGACATCTGTCTTTAATTGAAATGAAATCATACGGTAAGGTATTCTTGTGATAAGACTTTAAGGTGAAGCTAAATCGGGAAATCGAACTAATGATCGATCTTTCTTTCTTGTTCTCTCTTTCTTTTTGGGTGTAAGCCAGAACAAAATGAGAGGGACTCGAATATTCAAGAGGTAGAGAGTAACCCACCATATTTTGAGATAGATTTTCCATGATAATAAGAGTTGTATTTCATTTGACTGCCATTCAATAGATTACAAGGAGGAATGTCATGAACGCCAGTGAAAACTTAGGTTAAGTTATTTTTGTGGGAATCAATTTTCATAATGAACTTCCAGTAATTGAATTATGAATCAACTTGGTAAGTTGATCCAAGCTGTAGAATCGCTTGGTAATTTATTGGCATATTGCTGCCCCCCAAAGCTTAAGTATAGATCCCTCCCTGCCGATGTGGAATGCAAGACATATTTGATTTTGCCATCCTCGCCTAGCGCCCAAAACTATTCTTTAATGCATTGGTCACCCGAAATAACATCGATAAGTTCGTGACTGACCAAAAATAAATAAATAAATAGATATTCGAAATTCAAAAGTAGAAACTTTTTGGATGAGAGGTAGATGATATGGGTGGAACCTGTATAAGTCCCTAAATTGTTTTGTCTTTAACTCTAGGATGTAAAAAATTCAGGGTATTCCCTCTTAGGTGGGGAAGCAAAATGTTTGTAATTCTTTTATCATGCCTCAATTTGTTTCGCGATAAAAAATGAATGATTTAATGATCACTTTTATAGCTTAAATAATTAGTCATCGAGAAATATTTTCATTATCGAAAATAATTTATATTTAAATATTTTATGAAATGTGAAAAATCTTTCATTCATTGATTTTTTTAAGTAATACAAATGATTATTTGTAGGAAAATATTTTTTAAATCATTCATTTTTTGCGAAATAAACGAAGCTCTATGTGAATTGTTTTAATAAATGCTATCGGTACTCCATTGCGCTAATTTTTCTAAAATTACTTTTGTAAGCAGTACTTTCAAAATCGAAATATTTCGCATTGAGTATGTTGAACCAGTGTTTGGACCCCAAAATGACAGACCTATGTATGTAGAGAGAGAGAGAGAGAGAGAGAGAGAGAGGTTTTTTTTTTTTTTTTTTTTTTTTTTTTGTGGGTATCGATGTATTTTTTTATTATTTCAGGAACAGTACCTCTACCCTGCACATATGAACATAAAATATACGTAAAATATTTTTTCTCGATAAAAAAAAGGGTGAAAAAACTGAGTGATCCCGAGATGGCACGTGATAGCGCCAATTGAGAGTTTTCCGGCATCGGCATGCGTTTTTTTGTTTTTTGTTTTTACCACGGGATTGGTAGGAAATGAAATCGGACGGTGTTTATTGGACGCTGAAATCAAGCGGCACGCCTGCTCCGTTCGATGGCTTCGGAACTTAAACTCGCTCCATTCTCTTTCGGCTTGAACTGCACTCCATTTTTGACTTTTAAGTTTGCGCGTGCAGCTTTCACCGTTCAACGTTCAAAGACTTACATGGGCCCGCTACATTTGGCATCCGTGGAATCATGGTTTTTCCTTTTTTCTATTTTTTACTGGTGATACAAAGATGAAATTTAGAATCGTAGCTACAAAAATTAATTGTGATAAACGGAACGATATTGCCCAAATCACGTAAACTGAATCCTCAAAACGGGTATCTAAGGTAATTATCATTTCGAGTCAAGTCTAGGAAAATTTGCTCCATGCACCTAGGTTTGGTGGATTGGGTCGAGATTTCATGAGACTTGCGAGAATTTTCACAAAATCAATAATTGTGATGCACTACGTCCCGCGAAATCAAGCACAAATAAGTATTTTTCTTTTATAGGGTCTCTCTCACATTATTGGTGAGTTTGGGTTGTGTATTTCCCAAGTAAAACATTGGCGTTCTTATCAATATTTGACTTGGTATAGAACTGCGTGGGATAAATAGGATGAACCATGCACTTCTAGCAAGTGACACTACGTTGATATTATTTTTAACACTTCAAGTATAACATCAAACGTGAGATATCTTTCCAAGTGGTTCATGAGTAATATCCATCATAAACGCCATTTCTTTGAGTATTGTTTTCTTCTTTTGAAGGTTTGGCATATGTGGATAAATCCATTACAAATGATGTTGAAGCAGCACCCACTTCGGTAGATATACAATTTAGAGACAAAGTAGGCACATAACTAACTTGACGAGGATAGAGAATGATCGTCGCGGACAAAGGGTTTAGATAGTTGCAACTCCAATTAACTTTCAGATTCATTAGTGCAGGATTGAACTAAATCACGTTCTGAATACTCCTTTCAAGACTTAACTCAATGTAAAAGGGCCGAGTCATTGTAGTCAGTCTTTTGCCGAGGGTAAACAGTGGACGCCACTTTAATTTAATTTAATTTTTCTATTTTATAAATCAATTTATTTACATAGTATTATTTGACT
The DNA here is from genome assembly GCA_017140165.1 of Eucalyptus shirleyi. Lineage (NCBI taxonomy): Eukaryota > Viridiplantae > Streptophyta > Magnoliopsida > Myrtales > Myrtaceae > Eucalyptus > Eucalyptus shirleyi. Next base: position 22,365,695 of record CM029451.1, on the reverse strand, counting down.
TTATTATTTTTGACTTTGTAGTTAAAACTACAACCCTGAGATTATTAGGATTTGAAAAGCTTAAATTGCCGAACATCTAGATGCTAGCGTCAAATTTGTTAAGTTATGTCTTTATTTACACTGTTATTTATCAACAGCGAGATAAAAGGATCATATCGGATTTAATGTGCTCAAAAGGTACTTTTGTCTTTCTTTATTGTAGACATTGACAAACATGCTCTGCCCTTGTCGGTAATTGGCATTTTCCGTTTAGGTCGTGCGTGACGCTAAAAGCTAAATGAGAGACTTGACGGTGAGCATGTTTGGATTGAGTTCTTCATTTTTTTTTTCGTTGTGGCGGATACACCATAACCTTTTTTATAATTGAAAATATTGAAAAACTCGCATGATTGACGCACAAATGTTGACAAGTAAAATTACATAAAAGTTTTCTCCATTTTTTTTTTTAAATTGAACCATATTTTGAATTTAACGGGAGAACAAAAAGTTGATTTTTGCTTTTTAGAGGACACAAATAAACACGCCATCTTCAAAGAATCAAATCTATCATTTTTGTTTATTATTATTATTATTATTATTATTATTATTATTATTATTATTATTATAGAAAAGCCCTTTTAATGTTCAAATTAAAAATCTCATGGTAGGATTTTGGGAATTCTATTGTAAAATTAAGAAATTGTTTCACGAAAAATTATGAGGATGGAATGTTGTGTGAGTGATTAGGTATGCTTGGAGGCTTGAAAATACTAAGAGTATTTGAGTAACTTGAATGTAATTGTGATCTTCATTTTATTGCTTGATCTATAGTGAAATCTTATAGTGTTCTCCCCATGGTACAAATCCCATCAACCGAATTATGTATATCTTGTAGTGGTCTCATTTTGTTTGTTGTTGTGTTCATTTTTGTTTTTCACAATAATTGGTACTAGAGCCAAACTTGCTGATTTGAAGCAAATTGATGGTGACAAAAGAAAGAAAAGTGAATGATAAATTTAATGGGGAGGATCTTAGTTTCTAGAAGATATCTGTTAAGGATTATATGTATCAAAGAAAAATGCACTTACACTATTTGGGAAAGAACTAGAGTCTATGAAGCAAATTGATTTGGATTTGATAATTAACAAGTGTAAAGCATTGTTCAACTAATGTTGGCTCGTAATATCACATTTAACATCATAAAAGAGTAAATCATTGCAATCTTGAAGAATGCTCCATCAAACATGTACAAGAAGCCCTATGCAACTAATTGATGCAACATTTAATTCACTTTAAAATGGGTGAAGGTGCATGAATTGTTGAGCATATTAATGAATTCAATATGGTCATTAGTCAATTAAGTTCAATTGTGATTAACTTTGATAACAATGTACATGCTTTAATTGTGTTCCTTATTGCATGGTAGTTGGAATACCACTGTTAAAGTTGTTAGTAATTCTTATAGATCAAGAAGCTTGACGTTTGATAAGATTCGCACTATAATTCTAAGTGAAGACATCCGTAGAAAGAATCTAGTGAACCAATACATATTAGTTTAGTCAATGAAGAACTATTACTCGTGCAAGAAAAAATAGTGTGAATTTGAATAGACATAGTCGATCTATGACTGATGGTGTAGGCTATTGGAGTTGTGATAAGAGGGGGCATCTTAAAGATTGTCATAATCTAAAGAGCAAGAAGGGTAAGTGAATTAGAATTAATCTACTAATTATATTGTTACAATAGTTAACAATAACTTGGACCATTTTAATTATGTCTTGTCCATCATTGAGGATTCGTTGTTTGATAGATGGGTTGTGGATTCTAGTTATTTGTTTCACACTATATTAACAAGAACTGGTTTACTACTTATCGGTACATAGATAGTGGTAAAAGTGTAGTTGAGGAACAATGCTAAGAATGATACTATAGGTGGTGGTGATGTTAGAATGAGAATGCATGATATTACCATGAAAGCACTAATTAGAGTAAGTGTCATGTTCCAACAATTCAAAAAGAACCTAATTTCTTTGGTTGGCCTAGATTCATACGGGCATTGTTATATTTTTGAAGGTTGTTCAAGGTGTTTTGGTGATAATGAGACAAATCAAGCAAAATGGCTCATATGAGCTTGAAGGGAAGATAATGACGAATTTCACTGTAGAGTGGTTAGATGCATTTACTCGATGCTTTGAATTATGAAATATGTGTTTAGGGCATCTTTTCAAAAGAAGCTTGAAGGTACCGAGCGAAAGGAATTTGTTGTATAGTTATGTAGCTAAGAAACTAAACGTGTGCATATGCAATGATTTAGGCAAATGGCAAAAAAAGTAGTTTATGATGACTATACACAAAAACACAAAGTTGCAAAGTTCATTCACTTGGTTGTCCATAGGATTTCATTGTTTCCTTCGAGGAATAATGCCATATGGACAACTACTTAAGAAGCACGTGGGTGTTTTTGCGTTAAGGCATGAGTTTGACTTGTTGTTGGATCACACTGTTAAGAACTATAATCGAAAAAGAGATTGGTAAGAGGATTGAGCATATGCAGATTGACAATAGAATGGAATTTTGTTCAGCTGCTTTAAAAAAAAAATTGCATTAAGGAAAATATTGTAAGACACCGCACTAGTGCTAATGAACTACAACATGCTGCAAAGTTGATAAGAAAAAAATCCCTAGAGATTGCCATAAAATGCTCTCAAATATTGGTATGGCTAGGAAATTATTGGTGAATGCGCTTAGTATGGCGAGCTATCTTATGAATATTAGGTTGCCAATTATTTTATTCATAGACTATTAGGTTGCCTGCGTTATACTTGAGTGAATGATGATAGACTCAATAGGAGGGCAAGCTAGTGCATATTCCTAAGCTATATGCACAAGATGAGTAGGATAAGTGCTCGAAATTAAATTCAATTGTTGTCGGCAAATGAATCACATTTGACGAGTATAATACTTCTAATTATGAATGATTGTGGCAGTGTTTATACAGATTTGGATGGTGTTCAGCTCATAGTGGAGTTATAACTAGAAATTCCTAAAGTTATGGGTGCTAGTATGGTAATCAACACAAATAGTGCATGTAATGAGGTGGAGCATATAGAGCTAATGATTGATATAATCGTCGAGTTTGACAAGGTGTAGGTCATGCTCTAATGCGGTCCACGATTATGGCAAAATTGCAGTATGACTTGGATCTGGAAGATGTGAGTGGTGATTGTGGAGCCCATGAAGGGAGTAACAACGAAGTTTAGATTCTAGTGAAGCAATAGTAACTTGTCTAAAATGTTGAGTCAAGGTGAAGATTATTGAACGTATATTTGGAGTTGGAGCTCGTGAAGGAAACCCTTAATTGAGTAGGTTTCTTTATTTGACGGCTTTGTAATTTAAGTAGATTCCTAAAAGGAGTTATGTACATACACACTTTTTATCATTTGAAGATGTGTGTGTGTGTGTGTGTGTGTGTGAGAGAGAGAGAGAGAGAGAGAGAGAGAGAGAGAGAGAGAGAGAGAGAGAGAGAGAGAGAGAGAGAGAGAGAGAGAGAGAGAGGTCCTATGCCTTATGTGTAAAAGTGAGGTGGCTTCTTCTTGATTTACACCCCTAAGCAATCCAAGAGATGTGTGTTCACGTCAATAAATCTTATGATAAGATTTGCCAAAATTTTTGTAAGATTGAAAGATTATTTCATAATACAATTCATACTATTTTTTTAATACCATATGGGTTATTGGGTGTAATGGGGTGTAGGCAAACACTAGGAGTGCTTGAGCAACTCCTTATGGTGGTAATCTCTATTATGCCGTCTAATCTATATTAGAATCCTACATTTCTCCCTATGAAGGAGGTCATAAATCGAACCATGTAAATCTTATATTCAATTTATGTCATAATTCTATTTGTTATTGTATTTGGCCACATGTTTTTCCCAACAATTGGTATCAAGCTTGATTGACTTGAAGCAAATCTAAAATGATAGAAGAAGGCAAAATGAAAACCTATAAATTTTATGGGAAAGGGTTTGGTTTCTTGGAAATGTGCGTGCATCCGTGGGCACATGCGAGAGAGAGAAGTAATTAGGCCATCACCACCAAGCAACTATTGACATGGTCGACCTCTTCACCCAGGTAAGGTGTTACAGCTTAAGTAGCATCGACATTAACACATGACACACAACACGACACGACATGCCGACACATTATTTCTAAAAAAAAAAGAGAATTCAGACACATTGAAACACACTGTATATATATATATATATATATTATATACATTATGATTATTTCAATTAAATTAATTTGAATCAAATTCATAAATAAATAAATAAGCCTAGAATGAATATACACTAAAAACATTAACCCACTATTTATTAATATCATTCATTGTTTAAATTTGACAAATTCAACTTTATTTCAATAATTACTTACCAAAAAAAAATTTATTTCAATAATTCATAAAACTTGGAGAAAAAACAAGTGATCCATATTATCGACTTGCATGTTAGATATGTTGGAAGAGGAGAAAAAAAACTTAAGGGTGAATTGAATATCACGGGAAGTGGTAGTCAGAAGAGGAGATAAGAGGAGAGAAGACTGTGTTCTTCTTTCTCCATTTATTATTTTTATTATTGTGTTTTATTTTCACACACACACACACACACACACACACATATTGACCTTTCATATATTGAATTTTTAAAATTGATCTCGATATCATAATCACATGTTGGAAACTTGTATGTCAGAATTCCAACTCGAGTGTTGAAGAGTGTTGAGAAAGTTGACCAGATGTTAGATTTTTTTACACATGTTGACTGAGTGTCCGAGAATATTAGACACGTGTCAAAGTGTCCAACACGACACGAAGGCTCTTGGAAAGTGTTGGTGTTTCATAAGTTGTAGCTAAAGTAGCACCGACACCAACACCGACACTTACACATGACACAACACTACATGACACATTGACACATCATTTCCCAAAATGTAGAAAATTCCGACACGTTGAGATACGTTATATATTTAATGTTTTTTTTTTTGGTATTTATATTTAATGTTTATTTTATATATACATGATAAATTATCATTTTTATGATTATTTAATTAAATTAATTTCATTCTCAAAAGTAAATAAATAATAAAAAAGAATATAGAATGAATTTTAATATAATTTGTTAATATCATTCATTATTTCATTTCAAATTTCCATAAAACTTGGAGGAAAAAACAAACAATTCACATTCTGGACTTGCATATTAAAGTGTATCGGAAGAGGAGAAAAAACGAACTTGAACGGTGAATTGTGTGTCATTTTTCTTTTTTCCCAATATTTTTTTTATATTTACATTTTAACTCCTCATTTAGTGAAAAATTTTAAAATTGACCACGCGCACATGTCGAAATTTTGGATTTGGACTCGAATGTTGGATTTTCTACATGTATTGATCAAATGTCAAAAAGTGTCGGAGAGTGTTCGACACGATACAAAGGTTCCCAAAGAGTGTTAGTGCTTCATAGGTTGTAACTTTGATGCTCTAGTCAAACCAATCACTACTTCGATTGGGGTAAGGTATCCTATTCATGGTGGTAGCTTGTCTGATTTTGAAACGGAAATTTCCCTTGTTATTAGCATTTTAAAACCCTAGTTACTTCGCTCATTGGCTCTAATTGCGGTTGGAATGAGGGTTTTAGACACTTCCTGTTTACGTTGGTGGTCAAAGAATACAGTGCCTCGCTACCAGCAAGCTTGCGACGACCTCCATTACTAAAATATTAATAATACAAATGTTGGTACGAATTTTCAAAAAAAAAAAAAAAAAACGTCCACGTCATGCACATTAGTTGAGCTTATGAAAAAAATACTCAGGTTTTTTTTTTTTTTTTTAGCAAGATAAATGATAAACATATAAAACATCCGTCTTATTATACCAAGGTACACATCTTCGAATTTCTAAGTTATTTCATAAATTTTCATTACTCAATTAGAGATATAACAAATCAATTATTGTTTATGTATCAAAATATGATTATGTAATATCATATTCACATAAACAAATGTGATATAGCTAACCAAACTAGTTCCTATTAGCAAAGCTCATCAATAGGAACGGTTTAAGGATGAACCATCTACCTTTTTCAAAACCATGAACCTTTTTCGAAACCTAGCAAGAGAGACTATTTTAGAAAACATGCTATTTCAAGCATAAGAACAAAATGAATAATGACCAATGGGGATGTGCAATATAAACTATTTAGTCAACATGGTCAAGTAGATTGGTGTGTATTAGAAATAATAAGATAGGTCTCAGGTTTCAAAATTTTGTGATTGATGAGTACATAATAATTTACAAGGTTTTGGGGTTACAACCACCCAATACCAACCCATACATACATACATACATACATACATACATACATACATACATACATACATACATATATATATATATATATATATATATATATATATGATTAAGAGTTAATATCACGAAAAATCTTAAACTGGTATAAATTATGACAAATTTATCATAAATTAATTTTTCAATCATAAAAAAACTCTAAACTAGTATATTTGTGACAAATTTATCACAAACTAATTTTTTACCACAAAAAATCACAAACTACCACACTTATGACAAATTTACCTTATGTTAGCTTTTATTAAATCTTATCATTAAACTACTGCATTGGATGATAAGTGGTAGCTAACGGATATATTAGTTTGGGACTTTATTCTCCATTTGTCATAAATATTTCTCGTTTTATGAATCAAATTTAATGAAAACTAATACATGATAAATTTTTTACAAATATGTCAGTTTGGGGTAGTCAAAAAATTAATTTGAGGCAAATTCATCATAGATGTATTAGTTTGGAGTTTTTGGTAATAAAAAAAATTAGTTTATGGTAAATTTGTCATAAGTATACTAGTTTGGTAATTTTCTGTGATATTAACTCTTGATTAAATACATATGCACTTGATTATTTATGATTTTTTCTTCACAATTTTTTTTTTATATATTTAAAGGTGTGGAACAATGGGAGAAAGCTATATATATATATATATATTTTGTATTTTTTATTCTTGGTGCTCTTATGTCCTATGATCATGTCACTATTGAGAAACATACATGTACCTTATTATGAGTGCACTTCTGTTGTTATGCTGGATATTGAATGTATCGGTTATTACATTTGTGGCATTTCTTATTTGATAATGTTTCGAGAAACAATAGAGGTTAGTATAGGGCATCCCATTATCCGTGGAACCAACTTCCATGACCTTATGGGTAAATTCCAGTTTCCATTATTTGAAACCCAATGCCTATGGTATAGATTTCGGCACAAAGCAAATACTCCATTGATCTTGGAACATACACACCCCTAATCGCCACTAACGTTACTTTGAAGATTTAAACATCTCTTCTTCTTTTTTTCGTTATCTATAGAGATGATATGACGGTTTGCTCTGATCTTTCGCCTTAATACGTCTTCTAATAAGAACAAACTAAGTCACCCAAGCAAGTCGACCTTATCACCTGTCCTTTCCACCATCTAAGCTCACCAAAGTCAAGCAGCCATACATATATCTAACCTTCTAAAACACATCGACGTCTATCTTCTTTATCTTTCTCCACTTCACCGTCAATAAGCACAAAAACAAAGAATGACTTGAGCCGATGAAATACGCAAGCCCTCACTGGGGTCCGCCAAAATCCTACTTATCTTAGCAAATTTTTCATCAATGATTTCAAGATAAGCACACCCAATTAGCACTACGGGATCGGTGGGCCATGCGAAATCTAAGGTGGAGGGTCCACCCTCTCCTCATCAAACCGATCGATGATGATTCGACACCTTCAATTAGGCGAGTCGCGAAAGGGACGGGGGTGTCCGGGGGGTGTCTGGCGAGATTATCATTTCTCAAGCCATCGACTCGGGTGCTTTATTTTCTTCGTTTGGATACTCATAATGAGCTCAAACCATGAGCAATCATTGTACTTTTTCGAAGAAAAAAATGATAAAAAGAAAGGGAAAAGAGAAAGGAATATTTTTTTGGGCCAGCTTTCGACAGCCAATGCCATGCTAGGAATCGTCCATCATTTCACGTCGATGGCCCATGAATTCCAGTGAAGCACCCACTTGGCCTGGATTATTACTGTTTCCTCGAGATGGAAATCGAACTCGGGAACTCGGTAAAATCGCAACTTGAAAGCTATTTTATTCCAAATGAGCATAGTAGGGATGCTCTGTTCCCAAGATATATGTTTAGAGGATGAAATATAATACGAAAACGTTGGCCCGAATTCGGTAAGAGAAAAGCAAGACGGGATAAGGGCTTCGCTTATTTGATTGCTAGTTTATGGTTCGACTGACTTGTGGAGAAGAAGGTAAGAATGACACAAAATAATTTTACCTTTTCTCGTCAATCAAATGGTACATTTATTTCACTAAATATTAATGATTTGAAAAATATTTTTTAAAAAATAATTGATTATATACCACTTAAAATAATTAGTAAATGAATAATTTTCTCCTTATCAATATAAATTTACATCTAAAATATTTTTATAAATGATGAAATATTTTTTGTTTATTCATTTTGGAAATGATATAAGCGATCGTTTTAAGAAAAATATCTTCCAAATTGTTCATTTTCCATAAAATAAATGGAATCTCACCCAATATTGAGTAAGGAGGATGCGTTCCAAGAGCTGAACCAAGAGAATTGTCGGGTCGAGAATTCAACTTGGCCATGGAGGCTTTAGGCAAAACATACACATTTTCAAGAAGAAAAGGCAATATAGAGATATGTAAGGGTCTATCTCAATAATCGCTTTGTTAGGTCAAGAACTTGATTTGACCACGAAGGCTCTACTCGAATTGCCAACAGTTCCGCAGACAAAAGGCAATATAAAGAATTGTCTTTTCCTTTGTCTCTTCATCTTTTTCAAATGTCCTTTTGATCTAGAACATAGAATCCACAGGAAAAAAAGAGAGAAGGATTTACAATTTCAAATGACTAGCTCACTCCCCAATTTTTCAAATCGCCGAGACATCCAATCAGGACGAGGAGGGAGATAGGGGGAATCTAGCAAACCCCCAAGAAACGAGTCAAAAAGGGTTCAATCGAACACATTCTTTCATGGGTTTGGACTGGCCATACGACATGATGGGGGCGAGTCAGGTGGGTGTGTACAAGCTTTACAGGCCGAACAAATGATTAAGATTATTATGGGGCATTCCTCCCTCTCCATCCTCTTTTCCTCTAAATTTATTTATTTAATTAATTGATATGAGGACAAAAACATAGATCGAAAATGACAAAAGAAGCAAAACTAAAATTAAAGGAAAAAGGAGAGAATATTTGGTAGGGCCCGCACCTGATAATTGAAAGTGAGAGGACCTAAAAAAACAGGCGTGGGATGAAGGGAACATGGAAACAGTGTCGAGTGTTGGGTTCGAAGGGGACAGTGTGCTTGTGAATTCCTCTGATCGAAACGAGAGCTCCGTTTTGTCTTCCGTGCATTATCCTCCACTCTCTCCAAGATTCGCATTTTGGGGGGTGATTTTACATAGATTATATAAATTACTATAAAAAAATATAAATTATATATGTAGGCTTCTTATATGATGCTTACGTTAGTATTTCTTTACATTTTCGGGGTATACTTAGTCTTTAAAAATGAAATATGTTCTTTTCTTTAAGATGCAAGGCTGCTTCGAAAAGGGCTCTTTTGATGGAGCAAAAGAGACCTAAAAAGAGGGGCCCTTTTTGGTTTTACTTGCTTGCGATCTTTCTAGGTTTTCCTTTTCTCTCGCTCTAGTGATTGAGATTCCACACTAGACCACAAGATTGGAACAAGGCAAAGGCTTTTGGCAGCTTTTTTTTTTCTTTTTTCTTGGGGGGGGGGGGGGTGGTCAGTTTTGATAGATCTGTTGCTTTTTTCTTTTACAGCATGCTTCCGAAAGAATGTCATCATTGAATAGGACCTGGGAATTGGGTCCTGCTCCATCCATTTTAGCTACATTTGCTGCAGAAATTAGCAATTTCTTAAAGATATGTGAATAATGAGATGAAGCAGAACTTGATGGAGTCGTGTTATGTTGCAGATTACAAAGAAGACCAGACCTATATATACATTTAATCACTTATGGAATTGGAAACTAAATAGCCTCTACATTGTTCATCGTGCTAATTGCATTTGAAATAGGATAGATCACATTTGTTAGAATCGTGGGATAGTTTGAGCCACATCTAGGACAAGATCAATTGTGTAGAATAAGTAAAACTCACTTTTTGGCGGTTCTTCAATCTTGATAAGAAGTGGTGTTGTGGAGTCATTGCGGTAGTTCGTATTACAATTAGATAGTTGAATATTCTATATGGTCTCAAGCGTCTCACGTTGCATGAATATTAGATTGTGACTACCAAAAGTAAAAGTCTAATGAGAGAAAGCTTTGCCCGTTTAGAGCAGATTTTCATTTACTTATTAAATTTTAGAAAAATCACACGAAAACTCTAAAACATTTTATATATAATGCAATCAAATCATGCACTTTTCAAAAAGTAAAATGAAATGCTAAATTATTCGAAAAATGTGCAATCCAGCGGCCGGAATTTTACGCGCATTCGAAATTAATCATGTTGTCGACCATAATCAAAAACATCTTTTGGGTTTTGTTAGTTGTATGACTTTTCATGATAATCAATGAAAAATCAGACTCAAATTTGATATTATATTGAGAAAAAAAAAACCAAGTTCTTAGTAAAACCCTAAGTCTGATGGTAAATTGAATCATTAAACTCGATCAAAATTTCAATTTATAAATTTGCAGTTGCCCAAAATCATGGAAACGTTGCCATTAAATGTTAACATATCTCAATCATAATTTTCTTTAGTTAACGAGAATTAAAATAAAACTCTACATTTTAGCGACTCCATTTTACTGCTTTTAATTTGTTGATTTTGACTTCTTTTTTTTTTTTTTTTTTTTTTTTGTAATTAGAGTCATGCATCTCATCGCTGATGTTTTCTTTTTGTATGTGTAAATAATTAATTAATGTTTGGTTACTTTGCTAGGTTCTTGAAATTGAAGATTTGAATTTTTGTTTTTTATATTTAAATTGGGGTTTTTGTCGACTTGGTATAAGGTTTGGATTTTAATTTCAATCGACAGTCATAGGCAAGTTGCAATCTCCATGACCCTCGAATGTGATTTGATTATAGTAGAAATAGTGCCTGAGTTTTTGAGAAAGTCAAATAATCCGAAATTCCAGCTACTAGAAGCCAGCGGAGGGTGAGATTAGGAATGAATGGTATGGATTTTAAAATGTTTTGGATTTTATTACACTGTTTTTGAATGTTGAAGACTCAATTGCACTTTGTACAATATTATTTTGGAACTTTTGGCAAAATTTTCCTTTACTTCTAACAAAAATAACTTTTGCTATTGTTTAATTTCAGAAAATCATGAAATATTATATACAATCATACACGTAATTTAAAAAATTTAATGTACTTCTTGTTAAATAAAAATCCAAGTATGAGGACAACAAAATTTATAAACCAAAACTTAAAATGAAAGTAATCCCACAGCATGACATTAGGTTTTCAAATTGCTAGGTTATTCCTAATAATGCCCTCGAAGAAGTTAGAATCATCGCTGGATCCATGAAATAAAAAGCCAGGTAATCACCAGCTGCTTCATTCATAAGCAACTCTAAAATACCATCTTTAAGACTAGCTACCTATGTTGAGTAAACTCTATTCAGAGTCTCATACTGTGATTTAATATGAAACTGGGTCACTGAATTTTGATTTAAAAAATCGCACATATTGAATTCGATTTATTCACATTGAGTAATGTCACTAAAATCTAATCAATTTTCAATGAAAATGCCAATGAGGCCACGACCTAGTGTTTGATTTGGCGTTCACCCTAACTCAAAAATTAAAAGATAATTAAAAGAATTAAAAAGCTCAATTTTTTAAAATTGACTTTTGAGTATTTGTTCCAAAGAGTCGAACTCTTTTTCCAAAATGGATTCCTCCATAAAAATAATTGTCAAAATATATCTTCCAAAATTATTTTTCGAACTAGGCTTCTCACCACTAAATATTCTTAAAGTTGGCTTATCATCGTCATTTTAATTACTAAATAAATTTCTTATCGAATCTTGCACCTAAAAAATCTCGAGTCAAGTTCGGTTACTACTCAACATATCCACTCAAGTCTAGGCCAACAGAAAGGTATCATAATTTATAATTTTACGTCGAATATAGTATTAATATAATGCTATTGGCAATATAAGGCAATTATCAAAATATTATTAATTATTTTACTTTAGTATCACATGTAACTTTTGAGGATATCATAATGAAATATAATTTTATCCATACCATTATAACTATCTCAATTATTAACAAGTTTAACTAATGTTAAATATAAGTGATAAGAACAACATGAGTGTCATAACTTTTGTATAAAGCTCCCACTCACTTAAGTGCCACAATTTAAAAAATCAGTTACTTAAGTGTTATCGGCATTTGCCTAAGTTGAAGAATCTGATGTGGCCTTAATTTACAATAAATCATTTGACATGGCATGCTGACAAGCCAAAGTTGGCAAATAAGAAGCTAAATAAGGTTGCTTACTCATCTAATTAAAGAGGAGAAAATTGTCCAAAAAAATCCTAAACCCATTGCACTTTTGTCAATTTAGTTCTAAATCTTTGAGTCAATCCGTTCATTTTGGCCATAAATTATTAATGTGGATGTTGGCTATCTTATGTGGCACAACTAATGCCGACGTAGATAATTTTGATCAACAATTGCTATTTTTTTAAAAAAATTTCCTTTTCTTTTTCCCTTTTTCTTTTTTCTCCTAAACCTAGGTCAGTGAGATTGCTGTTGAGATTTATTAAACATGCATAGGTAAAATATATTAAAATCACAATGAAGGCAAAAACCCATCCATGTATCTCCAAAGTATTGTTTACGCATTTTAATTAGTCCATAGAAATGAAAGGGATGACTCGGATTACCCCTTATAGGGTGCCCAAAACAACTTGATCCTAATGTTCATGGATTCCAACCCTACAAACATCACACCTCTAGCTCGAACACACCACTAATGACGCATTGAATGTCAGAGAGAATTGAGAGAGTTCATCACTTCAATTGTGCTAGCAATTATTTTGTTTTGGCTCCAACTTATTTAAATTAATTCGGCCATCAAATCTAAAACTGTTTTAAGGCATCAATTCGCCATTAACTCTAGCATCATGTTAAAGCAATAATCCTAGGTACAATTAGTGCTAATTTTGTGCGCACAGTCATGACCCGAAACAATTAAATAAAACTCCATTTAAATTAATTTGAGCCCAACTCAATTTGATTGCCGTAATTGCAAACACATTTGCAATATTGTTTCTCCCATTGAAACGTCATCCAAAATTGGTTATGGTGTGTGACCTTTCTAGGTTTATCACTAAGTTGGCAATAAAACTTGTACCGACATATTAGTACTCCCAAGAGAATTGATTATCTTGATCAATCTCCATATTGTACAAGCCATAAGAGACATCTAGCAATATATTATTACTACCTAGACAGTGTTAATTTTTTAAGAACATAATGAACCTATCAATTTTGGCTATAATGTAATTCAATCATTCTGTTTTACTATATCCTAATTAGACAAAAACCATGATAATCACTTGTCAACCCACCTATTTGATCAAATGCACAAACTTAATTGACATACATTTTTAATGAGGCAAGAACTATTCATTCTCAACAATAATCCTAGTTGAGAATTTGAATACAGTGTCATGATAAGATATCATTGGACATCATTATTCTATCTTGTATATAACAAGAAGACAAATTCCATAATGTGCATATATGTACATTCATATGTGAACAAATTATGACTATCATGTACAAAAATGGTCCAATGAAGAGTCATTATGCACACATGTGGATCATGGCTATCAATACACAAATCAACATAGTAGATGCATTTGGTTTGGCTTTTAGTGAAAGCCTTTAGAAAAATGCAAAGGCCTTTACTCTAGGGGATTTTGGTGAAGTACAAAAATTATTTGGTACATTGTAATTGAAAAATGCATGGGGAAGCAACCTCGGGGAAATATTGTCTGGTAAACATATATTTGGGAAGTCTTTTACCAATATAAGTTTTTAAATTTTAATTTATTTAAGATTGAAGAAAAAAGACTATTTTCATATTTTCGTGTTGAAAGTATGTAAAAAAGATATATTAACAAATTTATTAATAAAAAAATCACATTAAAGTGGACTCTTTCTAACTAGACAAAATATAAATAAATTCTATGTTAAAATTATAGATTACTAATACATTTTGAGTTACTATTCCTTTTTAACCAATAAAATGAATGTAATCTTTCATAGGTACCACTGCAAATATATGTGTGCCACGAATAGCTCCATTGCAATCCTAAAACGAAAACAAGAATATTATTGTATAATCAAAATTTATAATTTGTTCTTCATTGTTATTGTATAATCGAAATGTACCTTAAAATATGATAAAATATTCAATTATTCCTAATCTTCTCTGAAACTTTCATAAATTGCCGATTAGTTCATTAGATCAAATCTTTTCCCATTTCACATACTTTATTTAATATTAAGCTTAAGTACTCGCTTATGGTTTTCAAAGAGGGTTGTTGTGTTGGCCAATTACCTATATGATATCCTTAAATATACAAAACATTCTAAACATTTTTGTAACATCAATAATCCTAGTTCCTTCAAGACCATAGCACATTACTAAATCATGCATTTAATTATTAAATGCAATCCTATCCATTCTAAACATTTGATGGCATCTTATCGAATTAGCATCTTCGCCCATCAACTCTCATAACCATGCATTTTCTATATATAATGATGTCATATAAGGTTTTTTACGACTGTATATTGCTTGATAATCCATCGTGGATTGAGTGGCTCCCACAAGTTGCCAACATTCATTTTCCCCTTTTTAATGGTTTTTCCTTTTATGAGAACCATCCATAATTGGTTAAAGTAACAAAATATAGAGTTATAATAAGAAAAATGATGATTAATCAAGACCATACATCAACGAAACAATTATCATTGATCTTATATATACAAACTTCGCCCAATCAAAAGAACACCAACTGAATATAGGTCTTACATTAGAACATAACTAGAAATAGAGTTCATAAGTAGTGTAAATAAAGTGCAAATCACCAATTGGAAATATGTCTCACATTACAACAATGTAGCATACGAAAGAGTTCAAACAAGTATCTAACACCCTAATGATGACTATTATACTCTTCCAACTTAAACTTGAGCCAATCTACTTTTTCTTCATCTCCATCCAAGTTCATTAAAATCTACCTGTTGTCTTTCTTTTTAGCAAAATGTGAGAGTTGCAAAAAAGTATAATTTTTTGTCTTACTTAATCTCATGTATAGCTTTCAATGTTTGCATAATTTCCTTATAAAGATCAAACCCTTTTGTAATAGATGTTGTACTACTTCTACTTTCAACATCTAAACAAAGTTTGTCAATTTGTGATACTAATTTAGCAAGTCAAGTCATGTTCTTTTGCTTTCTTTAATTGGGCTTGTCTCATTGAATTCTGCGCTACTATTTTATAGCTTTTGCTTTCACTCAGTTGAACAATTCTTTCAATTACATTACACTCTAAAGTATTATTAGTAGATCCTACACAATAGACAATATCATCTTTTATAGCCTCAATATTCTTATCATTACATTAACCTTGCGTAAGATTCTATGTTATACTTTCAGTAGCAACTGTACCCTACAACATTTTAACCAACACAATTTCAACATTCGGATGTATGTCTTTCGTTTGAAAAACTTTAAGCTTAGAATTGGCCTGTCATAATATAACATTTCACGAGTTGTATCATAAAAAATAAACTTACAAAAAGGTAACAAAAGAAGAAATAAACAACTGAATTTCCTCTCCCGCCATTCATCATTCACATCAATGCTTTTCTTCATTAAATCCTATCTTAGTCCTATTTTCTTTTAAATCAATTGCTTCCAATTTTTCCATTCTACCTTAAGATTATTCCTCTTACTCTTCATTTGATTCTTGTCATACTTTTTGCCTCTTGGCTTCCCAAACTTGTTAAGTATAACCATCGATTCATCTTTTTTGTTGTTTGTAGAATGACTGCCTTTTAATTTGTTCGATGTATAACTAATAAAAAGTTTCTACATCTTACAGGCTTCAATATGTCATTTCCTTTGATGAAATTGCCATTTTCCAATTAAATGAACATAAACATATTTGAAAAATGCAAACAAATAGATTAACTATAACCAAATTTCCTAAACATGAATGAACTCGTGCATATGCAAATTTTTACATAACATGAAGACAAACCAGAAGCCACTCAATTTTTACAAAAGTCTTCACTAAATATACATTTTTCCTTCAAATTAAGGAAACATAAAGTTACAGCATGATGCGACTTCCAACAAAATCATTGTGGAGTGTTCAAAAAGGTAGCCTTAGTTAAACATGATTGTAGGAAATTAATTGGGAGAGAGAGACCTGTTGTGTTTATAACAAAATTCCTGTGAAGAAGTATCTACATCAATTAATTGTTCTAAGGTTTCGAATAAAAACCTTTATTAGCCAGGGTAAGTAAACTATTAGTGCCAAAACTTGTTTATGACGCTTATTTTGATGCCAAAAGTTTATTTTGGATCACTTAAGTGCCAAATTGGAGGAAAAACGATCACTTTGGTGCCACTAGCGAGAGATTCTGGCCAAAATGATTATGTGGCTTTTATATTTTAAAAAAAAAAATTGACGTGGCAAAAATTGAAGAAGATTGTCCACGTGGAATGACATAAAATGACGCCGTTTTCCATTCTTCATAAGAAACGATGTTGTTTTATGCCATTCCATGTGGACTCACTTATAAAACGACGCTGCATTGCTCTATGGCCAAAATGGCATCGTTGAAGATGGAGTAAATTAGGGTTCGTACCATACAAACTACGATTCTCGCTCAATGCCGGCCGTAGCTCGCTCACCCACCATCGTTTGCTCTCTCGCCGTTGCTCAACCATCGTCACTCAGCCACCACTGTAGTTGCATCGTCGTTCACTAGTTGTGTCCCCAACTGTCGCTCACTCAGGTTTTTCATGTTTTCTACGTGGGTCAATTTAGTGAAAAATTTAGGGTTCCAACAGGCAAGTTAGGGTACGGAGGGCAAATTGAGGGCTCAACTCAGGGGGAAAGTGGTGGGGAAAGTGGTGGAGAAAGTGGTGGTGATCTCACTTTTATAGGGACCAAATAGAAAAATAGGGCGCAAAGGGGAAGGGCTCGACTCGAAGGTAAATAGTGGTGGGACCTTACTTTGTTTAATTAGTTGGACTGCTTCATTGGGGGACTGATTGAGATTGAATTAAAACATGGGTGGTGGGGACCTCACTTTGTTTATTCAATTCGGCTTCCTTTGTTTCTGTAAAGGGACCAAATTGAACAAATTGGTTGCATTTGTTTCTTTCGACAAAATGACAAAGATCTGTATGTGAAGTTGCTGATTTTGTCATGTGGCCCCAAAAACTAATGACTTTTTTTTTTTTGGGTGCAGCATCGACGTGGACGAGAATCAGGTAGGGATCATTGTTTGCTATGGTGGAGAATTTGTTATTGGCATTGAGGACTATGAATATATTGGTGGAAATGAAGGTACTATCTATGTTAATGTTCGGAAGCCATCATATATTGATTTTGTGAGGGATATGGTGTATATTTTATGATGCAAAATGCAAAAATTACATTACTGTGTTCCTGGGAAGGAATTGAATGATGTCTTGAGATTTTTTAATGACGATAATAGTATTAAGGATATCATTTACCATTATCTTTACGACGACTAAGCTCGGATATATGTTGAGTATTATAGTGATGATGAGGATGGTGAGGATGAGGATGGGGATAAACAGACTACTATCAAAAGAGGAGAAGTGAGATATCCTACTCAAGTGAGTAACCGGGTCGGGGATGAGTTTAGGTTAAATGAATGGCAAAATGAGAGAAAGAGAAGTCATATTGATAGAGATAAACAAACAGGGAGATGTCCCGAAATCTTGGGTGAAGATGTGGGCGATGAAGACTTCATCTGATTAGAATGGGAAGTTGCTTTATTCAGTGAATCGGAAGATGAATATTTGGCTTTAATAAGTTTCCCAAGTGATGAAGATGATAACATAGTCAAGACAAAAGCAAAGAGAATTTCTCAGAAAAAAAAATTGCAACTTTAGGAAAGAAGCCCGAGCCGGTAAATAGGGATGAAGCTCCAGTTGAAGGTAAGAAAAGTGAAGATGAAGAAAGTTGCGGCGATGAAATTACTAATTCAGAGAATGAGCTTGGCAATGATGATGAAGAACCTGCTTGTGGAAGAAAAAATAAGTACCATTGCTATGATTCGACTGTTGATAAGCCAGTTTTGTTTGTGGGCATGAGATTTGACGATACCAAACTGTTAAAGGAAGCTATTGTAAAGAATTCTATTGCTAAACAAAGGAGTGTTGAATTCATTAGAAATACGAAGGAATTTGTGAAAGTTAAGTGCTCACAACCCAATTGTTCATGGAAGCTCAATGGCGTGTTGAGTAGGAAGAGGTCATTTCATATTAGGTCCTTCCAGATGAACATACTTGTCCAATTATATTTAACAATAAAAGGGTAACAAGTGTGTGGTTACTGAAGCATTTTTTCAAATACTATCAAAGCAATGCTCGAGATCAAGAGTCATCAATTTCAACTATTAGTGAAGAAGCAATTAGGGGTTAATGTGTTGAGGAATCAATGCAAGAGAGCTAAGCTGATGGTGATGAAAATATTGATGGGTATGTATAAGGAAGAATATGCGTAAGTATGAGATTATACTGGCAAATGTATGCTTCAAAACCCATCTAGTAGGGTATATGTAGAGGTTGTGGATAGGCCACTCCCTGATCTTGGATCTAGATTTGATAAATTTTATGTCTGTTTTGATGCATGCAAATGAGACTTCTTAGTTTGTTGTAGAAGAGTTATAAGATTGGATGGATATTTTCTAAAGGGTTTATGTAAAGGGGAGTTATTAGCTGTTGTGGGAAAAAATACCAATAATCAAATATTATTGATAGCATGGGCGGCAGTGAAAATAGAGAACAAGGATACTTGGTCCTGGTTCCTAAAAAATTTAATAGTTGACCTTGAGATAACCGATGGGGGAAAGCGACCAATAGAAGATAATACCATTGTCAATTAATTCATTCCCTTTTAATATTAATCACTTGTATATTTTTCCTGACTTGTATTGATTGGTTTGAATTTTTGTGGAATTTATTCTTGCATTAGCTAAGTTGATGCCACATGCAAAGCATGTGTGCGAGGCATATATACACAATGGTCAAGGAACTTCCAAGGAGATAAGTTGTAGAAGCAATTCTGACAGATAGTAAAAAGTATCAACATGGCTGATTTTAGATTAGCCAAACAAGGATTGTTGCAGCTGATAAATGAATGTTTTGATGCACTCTTCCAGACAAAAGCTAAGCACTGGTGTCGAGCCTTCTTCAGCGAAGAGTTCAAATACGATATCATTGATAACAACCTCAGTGAAGTTTTCAATAGCAAGATTTTAAAGGCCAGGTGAAAATTAATCATTAGCATGCTTGATGATATTCAAGTTATGGTCATGACTAGACTACATAAGCAAAGAGATGAGGCTACGAAGTGGACTAGAGACTATGATCCTCAAATTGTGAAGAGATTGGATGCAAACGTTGTTGTTAGTAGGTTCTGCCATCCAATTTGGAATGGAGATAATATATATGAGATCATTCAAAATTATGATAACTATGTTGTCAACCTAGATAGAAGAAAGTGTTCATGCAGATTTGGCAACTGAATGGAATTCCTTGTACCCATGTCATTTGTACTATTTAGATGAAGCAAGAAAACCCAGATAATTACCTAGATGATTGGTACAAAAAAAGCTGATACCTTGCTTCGTACCAATTCATGATGTAGCCTATCAAAAGTAGCAAATTTTGGGAGCCAACAAATCATGAAAGTCCTTTACCTTTGCCACTGAAGAAGCAAATAGGAAGGCCAAAAAGGAGACAAAGAATGTAGTAGTAAGAGGCATCAAGTCAGAGTATGAATAGGACTGGGATAAAGATGACACGCTTCTATTGCCACAAGGAAGGATACAATAAGAAAGGTTGTGAGCTGAAAAAGCAATATCAACAACAAGATGTAATGGCTGATTTAGTTCTAGGAACATGACCTACTAAAGAGCTTCTTGTTAGGCCTACTGAAAGAAGGACAAAAGGCCCTGCTATATTGCCTACTGAAGGGCAAACAGAAAGCTCTACTGTAAGGTAAGTATTCTCTTTGTCTTAGTAACTTTTCAGTTCTCTTGTGCTTTTCCTTTGTCATGCATTTATAATTTGAGAAGTTTTCTCCATTAGTTTCCATCATGAAAATGAGTAGATGTCTAATTATTTATTATGGTTTGTCATAATCCTTATACAATACATTGTTGTAAAGCCTACTAAAGGGCAAAAAAAATGCCTTGTTGTAGGCTCAAATGTAGGGACATGGACTAGAATAGACATGACAACAACAACAACAATTGAGTCCACTGTTGAGCAAACGAGAAAAAAATATCTTGTAAGTTGTACATCGTTGTGTTTGTCTTTTATGGGCTGAAATTTAAATTTGCTATTTGTTTCTTAGGTGAGAAGACGAGCAACTGCACAAGTTGCACATGTTGCTCCTCTATTCGTTGCTGCTACTGAAAATGATGCACCATAGCGAACAAAAGGGGCTCTTGGAAAAAGATTAAGGCAATATAGTTATGGAATTTACACAGATGAACGTACTAAAATGACTATTTTGAATGTTAGATTTGTAGGTCTCATTCATTTAATTTGTTGTACTTCAATTCATTTCATTTGGTTGACAATATAACTATGTTCTTGTAGCCTAGGAGAACTTCGGAGGTACTTATCTCTCAAGGTGGGCCAACTCAAGAATCAATGGTGTAGCCAAAGAAGAGTGCTCTAAAAAAGAAGATAGTGGGTATAGCTGCAAAACAACCATCCAAAAAGAACCCGGTACCAGTTTCATCTTAACCAACTGATCATGGGAGCAATAATGATCATATGGACCAAACCATGACATGTGCTAGAACAAAAATAGTCGCTGTTAAAAACAAGGAAAATGAAGTGACAAAAATGCCAGTTAAAGAACTTGCACATCCGATTCGAAAAAATGCTCGAATTATGAATCAATTCAAAGCTCAAAGAGGAAAATGAGATGGGGGTGTTGTGTATATTGACTGATGGGAGGGTACTGGATATGGTCTCTTTTTATGTGGCGTTGGACATGATCTCTTTTTATGTTTTCTTTTTTTAGGAGGGTGTTGGATATTGTATCTTTATTGATGGTAGTTGCTGCCATTATTTTTTGAGGATTGGTGCATATTACTATTGTTTTTTTTTTTAAGAGAGTATTGAATTTTTAGTGATTGGGAAGTGGAGTTAGACATGTTTTGAACTTTATAAAGAATCAATCAATGTCAATGACAATACCTATTTTTGTTATTTTCTCTTGTGTTGGTCTTGGCTAATAATGCTGGTAAGACAGTTATCAGTTATGCTGTATAATTTTTTGCTGTTGGTGCAATGTTCTTATATGGTTGATATTGTTTTTAGAAGTGATATGTGCAAATACTGTTGTTGGTTGAAGTTGTGAATGCTAATGAATTTATGGATTCCGATTGGTTGTATGTGCTGGTGCAAGAACAAAATGCACTAGCTCGCCTTGATGTAGTTATGGGAGCTGCATCTTCTTGCATAAGCAATTTTTTGGGTATTGATGCATCTTGTTGCATCAATACTTGTATGAGCTGGTGCAAGAACAAGATGCACCAGCAACCCAACTGGTGCAGGAACAAGATACACCGGCAACCTAACTGGTGCAACAAGATGTAAGATAAACCACGACTAGTGCAAGTCAAGTGATGTTTGAAACTAACATGTTTTTTTTTTTTTTTTTTTTTTAAACTTGCGCAACACAAGTGATCACTTGTAATCATGATTGGCACTTAAATGATCGCTTTTATAAAAACTTGGCACTTAAGCGATCATTATTTACAACTTATGGCACTGAAATAGTTAATTGTGAATTTGCCAACATCCCTTAATTTTGCCACGGTTTGCGATAATAAGTTGCAGCAAACCAGCAAACCATTACAAAATAAAAAATGCAACAAACCAACAAACCATTACTAAATAAAAAATGCAACAAACCATTATATCTAAAGCAAAAAATAACCAAAACAAACATTGACAATAATCAACTCAGTAAGACAACTTTTAAGTGCCCCACAACTAATGCATTTCAACTCCAATCTTCCATTTCTACCATAGATTATAATAAAACCTTATGTTCCATACAAAAATTGCAGTAAACCAAAAATACACTTTACTTATAAATAATCCAATACAAATGCATATTTCACGTCTTCGATTATGATAGACATATAAATTTCTTTACATTACTCACTTCACATTTGAATAGACTACACAATAGAATAACAACATAATCAACGCTTGATAAAATTTTCTTTCAATTTTCAGCCTTGAAATCTCCCTCTTCAAATGGTCGACTAGAGATGTTAAACTCTTCATTTGAGCTTGCATTGAGTCGACATCCTCCAACTCGTCCATTAATGTTGGATGGATGTTGATGTCAGCTTTCAAGTAACTCCAAGATCACCTCTGTCACTTAATCGATAAATTTCTTATCAACCCTTTGAAATATTTGCACTTCGAGCCTTCTCTATATCTGTCGCACCCATGGAATCTTCTCCTGGGATTCAACCGAGTCCAAGATGTTCTTCTTGGACTCAGTGACCCATAATAATAGTAACACTTTTTCGTTTTTTTTTTTTTTTTTATAGGAATGTGAGTCACTGCCGAAGTTTCTGCCCTCCATTTACAAGAGCGAGTTGATAATTTTGAGAGAAAATAGAAGTATGCACTCAAATTGGGGATTTAGGGTTTTGAACTTCCGGTTCTCTCTCAATTTGGGGATTTATGATTCTTACTTGGGAGAAACGACGCCAAATGGCATCGTTTTGTTATTTGTTGGTTGATTGTACTCTCCGGCCATTCACACTGGCTTAAAAAATTAATAAAAAAATTGCAATGTCGAATTTCCAGCCAACCAGATCGGCGTTAGCACTGAAATGATCATTTTTCAAAAGTTTTGGCATTTAAGTGATCCAAAATAAACTTTTGGTACCAAAGTGAGTGCCGTGCACAAGTTTTGGCACTGATAGTGTACTTACCCCTTTATTAGCCCATTGATTATCATATATAGCAAATATATATCATTTATCAACAAGTTGTGCTTTATACGCATATTTTCTAGGAGCATAGAAAAATAATTATATCACTAGCCGTCGTATGAAAATGGCAAATCAATGGTTGGCAAGCACCACATGTTAAACATTTTTGTATCTTAATGTCACAAAGTTGTCAAAACAAAGTAAAACTAAAAGTAGCTAATCTAAGATAGCTGCAATGCTGTGGATTATATGAAACATACACATTTAGTTAGAGAAACATATGACAATTTTACTTCTCCAAATTTTACAATGTTGCCAATAATGTTAGTGAATAGAATTTCCCAATCTACTTCTACCTACGTCGCACTCTTCCATCTCCATCAAAAACTTTATATTACTCTAGCAGTAATATACTCAATCAAGCATAGCATCGAAAGTACCATTTACAAAATCATCACGTACTAACAAACACAACTAGAAAAAGCACAACAAGATGGAATTGAAGCAAAAGAACCTAGATTTAGGGTGAGACAAGCATTTTGGTGCTAAGCGAAGAGAGAGGCCAGTTATGACGCTCCAGAATGTCACACGTGAAACATGTCCATTCTGGTTACATGTGGAAGCATAATTAAACCTTCATAACGTCCAATATGAGTATCCGCATGAGTTTAATTATATGCATAACCATCTTTGTACAACATTGGTAGCTATTACAACAAAATAGTCTTTGGAAGAGTTATGGTCACCTATCACCAACATCACTCCTACTATCAAAAAGCCTAGCTGAACAAAAATCAAGCCATCTACTTTAAGTTGATAATCTCACCCATCGACCTAGGTGGAGCTACACTTAGTGTATACTACTGCGATCCAAGTATAAACATAACTTAGGTGATATATTGTTCAAAACTACAAAATAAGGGGTGAGCTGCAACTCAATATATGAAATCTCCAAGTCTAAGGTAGGAGATCATTTTTTCACTCAATCTAGTACCAACAATAACGTGAGTTCAAGTAATATAAGATAACCATGTATGACGAGTGCAAAAGGATATGCATTATCTTTTTTTTTTTTTATATCTAATAGTAACATTACATAAATGTAAGCAGATTACATATTATTCCATGATGCACATATATCACGTAGTGACTCACCGCTATAAATAAGGAATATATTACTGATCGTAAAGCTTACAGATATACATAGGCAAGTCATACTTGTCATAAAACTCACCAACACACACAAGTGAGTTCATATCGATCATAAAGTTCACTGATACAAATGAGTTCATACTTGTCATTGGCTAGGGCCCATCTCAACTCATGAGTTATCCTAAAAATTATAAGGCATCGTCACTATCAATTCTTTGGAGGACAGAATTATAAATTCATCTTTGCCACACCATATAGCCCAATCATCACAAGCGCCCTTTACATTAATGAGGATAAATAGAGCACTGTACAACTTCATGATGATGGTTAACACGGGCTTACACAAGTCAAATAATACTACACAAGCCAATTTATATCGTGTGCAAATTATAAAATTTTCATGTCCCTTCAACCTTGTAGAGACTCATCTCTAGATAGTAGAAACCTCCAACTAACTCCAAAATTTTTCATTTATACTCATACAATGGAACCGACTATGGCAAAGATCTTCCTCACATGGCATCATAGCCATACACATTATGATTACAACATAACAATTGTTATATGCATCACAATAATTTGTTATTTATCATGCAATTAATGATAAACGAATAATGACACACACATCATTACCTATACCTTCATTCTTTCCATATATAAACAAATAATGATAGTGCACGTAACATACTCAAATCTTGTGATCTTTCTTACATCAACAGTGAATTCAATGCCCATTTATTATTTCTTGCATGGTCATTCTCGAAATCAATATATGGTACAAGACATCATTTTTTGCAAATCATTATCGAAATACAGTTGCCATATCTTTTTCCATGCATCACTTGCATAAGTAATAATAACTCGCCATGTAAACACTTAAAGAATCGACAACTTAAATATCAACACTCAAAATAATTGACAATGGAAAAATTGATAACCCAAATAATTGATAGTATTTAGTAAGGCAACACTTAGTAAATCAATAACTTAGTCGAATTACAAAAATATCACTTTCTAGTTTTATTTCACCATATCCATTTTTTGTATTATCAAATCTTACAAAAGCCGATGAATCACAACATCATCATAGAGAAACTCATTGATTCAAGCCAAACAAAAACAACAATTTAACATGCAACCATCGAAACTTTCTTACCCTGAACATCAAATTTAAAGTCAAAATTAACAATTATAAAAAAAAATCAAGTCAAGAGTACTAAAGGTACATTTGGTTCAGTTTTCCTAGTAGGCTTTCATCTTCAAAACCCCTTGGAAAAATGTTAGGGTGTTTGGGAACCATTTTCAAGAAGTTTTTTTTTTTAGTATTCATTTCCAATAAAGTTTTGATAAAACCAACGTTAAGAAAGCTAAAGTCTCAAGGCTAGTCCCCACTAGCCTTGGCTTTTAGCATTTTTGGAATGCTGAAGTGATTGTTTAATGAAATTTGTTCAATCTTCTCTTTTACCCTTAACAGCTCACTAGATGCCCAATTTTGTCCCTTTTTTTAAAAAAAAACACCCTAATGTGCTTCACTTTACACTTACGCTTGTCTTGCTGCTCTCAATCAACTGTCAATCTCATGCCTTTTCTTTTGGTGCCTAAATAACTCCTCCAAAGTCTCCTTCCAATTGTCTATCTTCCTCTTCAGCTCTATCCCTCATTCCTTGCCCCTTTTTAAGTGCCTTTCCATCTCTCCCCCTCGCTTTTCCTCCTCCACTCCTCCTTTAGGTGTAGTTGTGTTCCCTCTTCCCTTTTTTATTTATTTTATTTATTTTATAGATTAAGATTTTTTGTTCGTGATGACTGATAAGCTCTAGCTATAAACCCTAAATGTGTAACTCCCCTTATCTCACTCTGTGTTTATGCGTGTTTATTTGTTTAAAATTGGAAAGATGGACGTTGAGTTTCACATTGTTGGCTGTTTTTGCTCGCCACCTCAATTTGAGCTCCAACCACACCTATGCTTCTATTTACTTGTTAGCTCTTGAAACCCTTCTTTTTGTTTCTTTTTTTTCCAAATGCTCATCATTTTATTCCTTCACTTTTATCGAGTGAGATATTTGCTGCCTGGTTACTCTAGTTAGGTTTTTCACGACTGCCTTTCTCGCTCAATATCTTTAATTGATATATTGTTCTATGTTAGTCCTTGTTAGGTTACCACTTTGTAGATGCTGTGTTAGTTTGTAAGCAACCACTCTTCATTTTTCATAAAGTTTCTGATCTAACACTTGACATATAGGCACTTCCCATGGCATTGCATCCTCCCTTGTGTTAGGGAAATCTCTTATGATATTTTGAAAATGACAAAATAAATCAAAGGCTACTAATGTGTTTAATAATTAAGTAACAGACTATACAGATGATAGAATATGTAAATGATATTATCAAAGTTTATATTTGAAAGAACCAGAAGACAGACTCTATGTTGAAGCTGAACTTATTTAGACTCTGTCCAGATCTTAAGGCTAAATATGTTCAGACTAACGTCAAGATTATAAAGTCTACTTCAATTCAGACTGAAGTTTAGATTGTGAAGTGTACTTCAGTTTAGACCGACGTCCAGATTGTCAAGTCTACTTCAGTTTAGACTTACATCCAGATTGTAAAGTTTATTTCAGTCTGAAGACACTCGGACTCTATTTCAGTCCGAAGACACTCATACTCTATTTCAATCTGAAGACACTCAGACTTTACTTTCGACGGAACACTCTCAGACTTTACATCCATAACAAGACACAAATTCAGAATGTAGCAGATTTAGAACGAAACAATTTGACAGAACGTAACACAAGCCCCAAACATATAACGGCTAGTGATTTGGTTTGGATTCCACATCAATATAGATTTGATTGATTCAATCTAATTGACTGAAAATTGGATATTGAAGACAAGAAATTTCTATATGGAGAAGCTCTACTTATGGAAACCAATATTTTGTTTGTATAGGCAATCAGAATCATTTTGGGATTCTACTTCTATCACTCAACGGCTACCAAATCTTCTAGATATAGATCTGTCCAACGGGTAGATTGGAAGACGATCCTCTAGATACTGTCTAACGGCTATTTTGGAAGTGGAGGAGAATTTAAGGAGATCAAGGACTGATGAGCAAGTAAAAAAAGAGACGAAGCGTAGAATTTATAATTTCAAAGTCTGAGTGATCTTTGTTCATACACTTGTCTTTAGTGAGCTTAAACGTTTGTGATCATGAGAGAAATACCAAAAGAGTGACTTAGTAAGACAGTGTGATCTACTACTAAGTGTTTGCACTCAAAGTTGTAATCTCTTGTTGATTGCATAGTGGAATCTAGCTAGGAGGCTGTTAGCATGGAACTATGGACGTAAGCTTGATCAAAGCTGAACTATTATAAATTATGTGTTCTTATTCTCTTCCCTCAATTCCTTTATTTTGTTCGTAGTTATATTTAACTGCTAAAGTCTGAACTCACTCAAAGTCTGTTGTTCTTCAGACTTAGTTTCAAATATCTATTGTTCTTCAGACTTAGTTTCAAAAGAAATTTTTTTTTGATGACCCGGGAACCCCCATATAGCCGTCAAAAGAAATATATTTCTACTATTCTTTTGCGAAAATTTTTCTTCACACCTATTTACCCCCTTCTAGGTATTCATACTAGCACTTTCACCTTGCACTTTATGATTGCTACACATATGACAATCTATGGCGTTGGATTGTCATAGGTGTAGCTAACTTTCATCTTACTAGTTAGAAATCCCATCTTTTCACCAAATTGGGACATGCAAATTAGGGGTGGGTTCATTTTCATTTTTGCTTATTCTTCATCCATAAAAGAGGTATACTTTGTTGTTGTTGAATATACTTTGTTTGTATGCTAGAATGAAATTTGGACTTGCTGAATATATAGACTTCTTCTTGCTCTTGCTGGCTTGGAGTGCTGGTTCATTTTCGCTAGGAGACTTTTTTTTCGTATTCAATTGTGAGTTATGTGTCGGTTTTCTGTCACTAAGATCAATGGTGTTGTTTGTATTAATGCCGAGATACGTGATGATCGTTTGTGTTCTATTTTGCAAATTAAATGTTCATGAGTAGCTTCATGATGTTTTGTTCAAATTGAGGAATGCTGGTTTTCCTTGTGAAAATCGATTTTTTTGTGTTTAATGGAGATTATATGGATAGAAAGGCTTGGGTTCTTGTTGGCTTGGAGTGCTAGTTTGGTCTTGTTTGGAGATTTTTTTTTTTTTTTTGTGTTCAATGGTGAGTTATGTGATGATCTTTAATGTTCTATTTTGCAAATTAGATGTTCACGTGTAGCTTTACGATCTTTTGGTCCTATTGAGGAAGTGCTGGTTTTTCTTGTGAAAATCGGTTTCATGTGTTTAATGGGGATTATGTGGATAGAGGGGTTTGGTTCTTGCTAGCTCGGAGTGCTAGTTTGTTCTTGTTTGAATACTTTTTTTTTTTTTTTTTTATGTTCAATGGGAAATTATGTGTTGGTCTGTTGTGTTCTATTTTGCAAACTAGTCTTTCTCGCTCTTGTTAGCCATTTATTTGTACATCTAAAATTTGTTCATGTCAATTTATTAGTGAATGGCAAATTCATTAAAAGAAAAGACATTTTGGAGCTTGAAAGATTTAGAAACCTTTTATAGGTTGTGCGTTGAACAAATTGATAATGGTAATCATCTTGCAAATAACAAAAGTCTAATGAAGAGTATGAGAGATAATCTTAAGAAACAATGGAAAAGATGGAGGATGTTAGTTTTGAAGGAAACAAGATTAGGATGGGATCCAAAAAAGAATACCATTTATATAAGTAATAAATGGTGGGAGAGTGAATTTTTTTTCCCCATTATTTTGTTTTTTTGTTTTTTTTTTTTTAAGTTTATCTTTTTTTAATACGACATGTTTATTATAAAAGGAAAATCCTAAGGTTATATTTTTTAGAACGAAATGCATACATCCAAATCTTTAAGTTTTGTTAGATATAATGTTTGGAGATATGGTTGCTACTTGAAATATCACATAGAATCCTACATAAAGCTTATGTGTTGATGAGAATATTGGGTGCGTTTGGTTCAGCATTTGCAATGGGCTTTGAGTCCAATGCAAATGCTGAAAGCCCAAAGCTATTTGGGGAAAATGCAGTTGTGTTTGGTAAAAAAATTTTGCAAATGGACTTTGAATTGAACGCGCGTTTGGTAAAAATAGCATTTGGAAAGGGCTTTGTGGGTATTATATTTTCTTTTCTTTTTTTTTTTTGGAAAAATCAGGTAAACCCTTCGCCGGACCGGCGAAGGGCTGCGGCCGCCGGCGAGCCAGATCTGGCGCCGGCGGCCGTCGGCCGAGTCGCCGAGGTCGGGCGACCTCCGGCGGCCCTCGGGCCGGTCGCGCGACCCTCGGGCGACCCTCGGCGAGGTCGCGCGACCCCCGAGGGGCCGCCGGAGGTCGCCCGACCTCGGGCGACCCGGGGTCGCTCGACCCGGGGCCGCGCGACCCGGGCGACCGCCGCTTTGGGTCTCGCGGCCGCGGCGGCCCTCGCCGTCGCGCGACCCTCGCGAGACCCGGGCGAGGGCCGCTGCGGCCGCGAGACCCAGCGGGCGGCCGCCCGGGTCGCGGCCCCGGGTCGAGCGACCTGGTCGCCGAGGTCGGGGCGACCTCCGGCGGCCCTCGGGCATGGTCGCGCGACCCTCGCCGAGGGTCGCCCGAGGTCGGCGACCTCCGGCGGCCCTCGGCTGGGTCGCGCGACCCTCGCCGGAGGTCGCCCGACCTCCGGCCGCCGGCGCGCATCAGCTCGCCGGCCGGCGGCCGTCGCCCTCGCCCGATCCGGCGAAGGGCTGCTCTTTTCTTTTAAAAAATAAACAAATGCGGGGCAACGGTGGGTTTTCAAAAAAATTTGGGGGTAAAATAGGAAATAAAATCTTCATTAAATAGACCTTCGCATTCCGAAAATGCTGAAGGCTCAAGGCTGGTCTCCACCAGCCTTGAGCTTTCAGCATTCCCAAGGGGAAACTTTCACTTGAAAGCCCCTTGGGAATGGTTGCCAAACACCCATTTTTTGGGTGAAAGAGCTTTGGGGCGTGGATGGGCTTTCTAAATGCCCATCCAAACGCACCCATTGTGGTCATACAACTCGATATCGGTGATTGTATAGGATCTATTGATAATAATATAGAGTGTAATGTGGGCAAAAAGACCGTTGAACAGTTTGAAGCGATGAAATAGCATCACAGAGTTCATTGAGGCATTCTTAAGGAAAGAAATGAAAGAAATTGAGTATGGTTACTAAGCTAGCAATGCAAATAGATAAAATTTGTCTAACTATTGAAAGTGGGAGTCATGCCGCATCTCTTGTAAGAGAGTTTGATCTATACAAAGAAATCGTATAGATATTAAAAGTTATACTTGAAATTAAGCAAGACCAATAGTTATACTTTTTTTGCACTATATCATTTTGCAAAATATAAAAGATAATAGGCAAATCTTTATGAATTTGGATGATGTTCTAGAAAAAAATCATGTAAATCAAATATAGAATTGTTTACACAATATTTTTAACATTGTTGTCAAAATATAAATTAAAATAGTTGCAAACGTTATTTTTTTCAATTTTAAACAAATAAAAATTAAAAAGCTTATGGCTTTTTAAATGTGTTTTATATCAAAATTCTTTCTCAGAGCAGAGTTTAACAAATAATTTGTGTGTTTCTCTAAAACCTTTTAGGCTAAATTGCTTTACATTTTTCCAAAACCCCTTGGAAAGCTAAACAAAATGCACCCTAAGTAGATTAATCTAACTTTTTCCTTAACATACCTTGAAAAGGACTAGATAGCTTAAAGTTTTAGTCACCTTTAAACAAAATTGACAATTCTTGTTTTTTAAAAGACTAAACCCTTAAATAAAAGTAGTAGAAATTCCAATAATTTACCTCGTCAATGCCTAAAGGATTAAGGTAAAAGCTCTAATAACACAAGGGTAAGACCCTCACTTTTACCCTCAAGATTTGAAAACGAATGTAGAGGAAGAAAGTTGGAATTTGAAAGTTAATAAAATAGAAATTCCCACTTTGAAGCTCAAGGACTTCCGAAGACCATTTACTTGGTCAAGAGAAAGGGAAGTGTATCTAATAAACCAAGGTTAAAAAAAAATAATGATTTGAAGTTGAAAACAATTCTAGGTGAAAGAACAAGAGATATGTTCAAATTAGAAAGTTGCAAGTGACAAAATATGTTGTTTCTTCCAATTATACAGCTAAGGGAAATGAACTTAGAGGACCAAGACTTAGTGTTCAATCTAGAGGTGTACAAAAGAATCAAGAACCACCCAAATCGCTTGGAACCAAACCGGATCGAACTAGAATTGGCAGTTCCCACGAGGGCCGGTCGAGTTCTCAATTTCAATTTAATAAAACTAGTGAGTACTAGTCATGTTCTTGATTCCAGGCATGGAACTACCAGCCCACCCATCTACCTAGGTATATATAAAATTACATCTCAATTACTTAGTTATATTGTAGTTTCTTAACCACACACACACACACACACACACACACACACACACACACACATATATATATGTACATATGCGTATATTTATAGTTATTGAACATTATTGACTAATTTTGTCTTTTAGGTATGTAATAGGATTAACCCCATAGTTTTCTTTCTCCTTCTAATAATCCATTTACTTGTTCTCTCAACCAAAACAAAATAAACAAATGAAGATTAAAGAGAGAATTGATTAGAGATGTTCATAAATAATGTAGCGCTCCGTCATCATGATGCGAAATTAAGAGGTTCCCATGATTAAATTTGGTTGATGTAGAAAAAAAGATGGATCAAGCGATTAATGTATTAACTATTTGAGAAATCTTTCCAGAATATTTTGAAGCTGACAAAACGTTTCTATCAGTCTAGTCTGGATATTCGCAGACTTTCTGATCACCAGACTCAGCACTTAAGACTCAAAACCCAAGACTATTCTCATTGACAGTTTTTCTAATCTAGTGACGAAGGCAATCCAGAGCCGAAGTATTTGGTTGAGGATTTAGTCCTATCCTCTGGAGAAGATCTCTTGGCTGGATAAATATAACGGATTCTTTTATTCGTAATCAAGATCGTTTGAAAATCCGATGGTCGACGAAATATTCTTGGAAGGTTCTATTCTTGGAAACCAAGATCCTAATTGTATGGGTGAACAGGATTGATGGGCTATTGTCAGATTCCTTTACTAGCTCGAATGATCTTCTTAATTGATTCCGTCCAACGGGTAGATTGGAGGAATTCCTTTGGTAAGTGCTAACGGGTATGATGGCATAAAGGAGTATAAAAGGAAGACGTTCTAGTTGCTTTAGTGCATGATCGATAGAGAAATTCCAAAGTCTGAAGCACCTTGATTATTAGTCGATACATTTTGAGCAAAATTGTATACACAAAGAGTGTCTATACTTAGTGATACATTGAGCGAGTGTGGTAGATCATCTACACCGAGAAATCAAGGAAGATCAACGCTGTAACATCTCTTTGTTCATAGTGGAATCCAGCCAATAGGCTGTCAGTGCAGAAGAGTGGACGTAGGCTTGAAATAAGCCGAACCACTATAAACCGCGTGTTCAATTCTCTCTTTCCTTCTCTCAGTCTTACCTTGATTATTGTTTGTTTCAAATCTATCAACTGTCTAGTATTGTGCAATTATCGAGAAAAATCTTTTATATACCTATTCACCCCTCTAGGTACTTGTACTAGCTATATCATTAACTTCTATGGAGATTAGGATTTTTAAGGTGGAATCTAATTCTTCTCCACATGTTTCCGGTGTAGGGAAATCCTAAGAGGACCACACCGTAACCTTCAAAGAAATTAAGTTTTTAGATAACGATTATAGTATAATGGTTATGCTTTATAGTTTTTAATCCTTAATCAAAATTGATAGCTTGCCATTCAACCCGATTATAAGACCAAACAAGCTTTGGTGCTTTAAATAGAAATTAGGTTAACTATGATATTAATTGATGCAATTTTGTAGGGATTGGGGATGAGCTTCAACTTTAAATTCCCCTTTTTTCATATATCAAGAATAGATCATTAGTCCTTCACAAGTACTTGAAAATAATCTTGACTACTATCTAGTGTTCTTTATCTAAATTTGACTAATATTTGTTAATAATGCCTATAGTATGCGCAATATCAAGTCTTGCACATATCATACATTATGCTTCCAATAGCGGATACATAAAATATTTTTGCCATCCACTCTCTTTCTTTAGGAATATTGGGACACAAGTCCTTAAAAAGACAGATTCCATGCCTAAAAGGTAAGAATTCTCTTTTGAAATATTGCAGGTTAAAACATCTTGGTACTTTGTCTATGTACATAGACTATGAAAAGCCAGTCAATCATCTCAATCTATCTCTATAGATCTCGATATCAAAAATGTAGGTTGCCTCTCCTAAGTCTTTCATGGAGAATATTTATGACTAAAATAGTTTGATCAATGACATCACAATTAATCATTCCCGATTGAAGGTATGTTATCAACATATAGAACTAGAAACACAATTATGCTTCCTTTTGAAAGAGCTAGTATGAGCACTTAGAGGGGGTGAATAGGTGCAAAAGCAAAATTTGCAAAATATAGTATAAAACTTTTCCTTTTAACCTAGATCTGGTTGACAATCAACTTTGCAAAGAGAATCCGACTTTAACAAATAAATAGAGTTACGAACAAAGTAAAAAAGTTCAGGGAAGAGAATAAGAACACAAGGTTTATAGTGGTTTGGCTTAATCCAAGTCTACGTCCACTCTCCCGCACTGACAGCCCTCCGACTGGATTTCACTATGAATAAAAAGAGTCGTTACAGTCTCATGTCATTGATTCCACAGTGTAGAGACTTTGCTACACTTTCTCAAGGCCTCACAAATGTCTAAACTCTCTTTTGAGTGCAAATTTTCGCTCAACAATTGAATCAACAAAGAACAAGGAGTTTCAGACTTTGGAATTTATCTATTGCGCACACACTTGAATAATTAGAGCGTCTTTATTACATACTCCTCCATGCCTTCATAACCATTAGCATCTTCCAAATGAGTTCTTCCAATCTACCTATTTGACAAAATCAATTAGGGAGATCTCGAGTTACTTAAGGAATGTGACGATAGCCCACCAATCCTACTCACCCATACAATTAGGATCTAGGTTTCCATAAGTAGAACCTTTCAAGTATACTTCGCCAATCAACGGATCCAAATGACTTGACTTAAACTCAAAACGAATAATAGATCTTAAGATGCTATCTCCAGCCGAGGGATCTTCTTTAGCCACTCGAATCAAATCCTTAAATAAATACTCGATTTTGGATAAGTCTTTTTCGACGGTCTAGAAACTGTCAATGAGCGCAGACTTTAAATCTTGAGTCTGGCAGTTTTCAAACTTTGATGAAAGAGTCTGCAAGTCTTCAGACTAGATTGATGGAAATGTTTTGTCAGCTTCAAAACAAATAAGGAAGTTTTCTCCAACAATCTCCCCATTTTTGATGGTGACAAACTTTCATGTATATTTGGATACTTTTGACTTGCAAGACAATACTCGAGCAAACAAGGGTATCTCATAAAAGATAAATGAATTAGGATAAAGATAATATCGAATCTGCATCCACAGGAAATGAGTTAGTCTTGTAAAAACAACTATCTTTGCCATGGATACCAACAACGCTTAAGATATTGCAAACATTAAACGATCAAACAATCCAAACCAAAAAAAAAAACAGTTCAAACTAGTCACAACCAAACAAGAATTAAAGTCAAGACAAATAAAAGTTAAACAAAAGTCAAATTTACAAATCTGCATCAACTTCTCCTCCTTTTTGTCTGCATTAAAAAGGTAGAGACGAAAAGAGAATTAAGATTGTTTTGGAACGTGAATAAGCTGGAAATTTCCTATCGACTTTACTATCTCCTCCAGCTTTCTTAGATCCTCCTTCAGTTGTGCTATTTCCTCACCCCTGGCAGTTGCTTGAACTTGAAGATTAATGGCCTAAACTTGATCGTGCAAAGAAACTGAAGAGGCTTGACTGGCATTCTGCATATTCTGAACTTCGCATCCCAAGGCATAAATTTGGCCTCGCATCTCCATAAGAACATCAAGCAACCTTTGAAAGTCTGCTGAATTGTCAGTTTGAGTGTTTGCTTCAGCATGATCAGTTTGTGAAGTATTGGCAGATGATGGCATTTCAGCATGAGCACCCAGACTTGGAGATGAAACCTCATGATCTTCTTTAGGAAATTGAGAGGCATATACATCTTCTGGATTGGCAGGAGAATAACTAACATCATCACTAGTAAAAGCAAGTGAAGAAGTACCTCTTTTCTCAGCAACTCCCCTTGTTTCAGTGCCTTCAAGTGGAGAGAAGTACTCTTCATGCCCTGTCTCTTCTTCAACGATATGATGACCTTGTTCTCCTCTTTCCTCTTCTTCTACAGATCTTTCTTTCTCTGCTTCTTTTCTCATAGTTTCCCTCTCTTCACTCCTCTGCTTAGTTTCTTCTCTGTCTTGATCCTCTCTCTCTTTTGTCTTTGGAACAAATTGCTGTAAGTTCCTTAAAGCAAGAGTGGAAATGGTAATATCTTCCTCATCTTCTTCATCCTACAAGATGAGTGCTCTTCTTTTCTTGGATGGAAGCTGTCATGGGCTCCTTGCCTTTCCGTTCTGGTCTTGACGAGTCTTGACAGGGGTCTTTTCCTTAAAGCGCTCTAAAGCTTTGTTTAGCTCCTTCAGACGTATTTTTAAAACCATCTTCAGTTCCACCACCATTTGATCATAGGTTTGAACACACAAAATCTTGGGAGGCTGAATATTAAAATGTCTAATAGTTGAGTAACAAGTGCTGAATAAGGAAGTTGGCCCTTGTCATTCAACATCGATCTATACATATGAAACATGATAGTGTGTGGTAGAGAGAACTTTTTACCGGCATTGATAGTATACATTAGCTTCGCTTCTGAATTGGAGACATTAGTCTTTGATGTTGATTTGGGTCTAAGATAATTAATCACAATCTTGTGAAACAAGACATTGAGGCATTCATCCTCAAGTACGCATTTTCAACCTTCTGCCATTCCATCTCGAACAAGCTCCACAGTCGCACGACCAATATACAGACTAATTGATTGGAACATCCCTCTCTCTACTCCAATCACATCAGCTAGAGTGTCCATATCAACCACATAATCCTGGTTTCTAACACTGAAGGAAAATTTATTTGCATCCAAAAAGCTTAGATTGGAATAGAAATACACAATAAATTCTGGATGAGCCACTGTTATCTCAGAGCAACATCGTTCAAGTTGAAGTAAAGTAAATTTCTCTTGCAACTTCACATTTAAAGAGTCAAGAAAGTCAAAATCCGCACTCCTTGAGTTCATCACCCCTCTCTTTAGCAACTTAGAGTAGAGTCGCTTATGTTCCTCAGAACAAAATAGATCTACCATTTTTCCTCAAATATTCACAGCAACACCCATTCTATGCTTAAAATGAGTGAACATCTTTTCATCATCATTTTCATCAGGTTGATCAGT
Source organism: Eucalyptus shirleyi (assembly GCA_017140165.1). Taxonomy (NCBI): domain Eukaryota; kingdom Viridiplantae; phylum Streptophyta; class Magnoliopsida; order Myrtales; family Myrtaceae; genus Eucalyptus; species Eucalyptus shirleyi. Next base: position 22,328,586 of record CM029451.1, on the reverse strand, counting down.
TTCTGCCAACACGTGGATCACTTGGGATATTCGCAAAAGCCCTTTCTGCCGAGCCCGCAGGAGCAATTCCCAAACGTTCCATCATTCGTAAAAAGTGGGTTTCATTTCAGTACCCTTTTTCTTTCAAAAATTCATTAATAAAGTTCAATGGAGAACCTCCATTCTTCAAGGCAGAGTAGAGTTTGAAGGTAAAAACAGGCTTTAGAGTTCTTACAGGTTCAACATCCTCAATAATTTCTTCCTCTACTTGTTGTTGCTGAACATCCTGTGGTCTAGCCTGAGGAGAATGACACGGTTGAGAATGTTGTCAACTCTGCTGTTGCCTTGGAGATTCTTCTTCCTCAATTAGGTCAAAGTGCGTAGGACCCTCACACATATGCTGTGGTTCCTTGCTTGCAAGCCTTGAAGACTTTCTTTGGAAAGACATTCTCACAATCTTTGAGAGATTTCAAACTTGATTCACGAGAAAGATGAAAACTTTGAGGATTAAACTAGAGAGTAAAAGTAAGAAGGTGATGTTCTATGCTTCTAGGGTTTGTGAGTAAAACAAAAGAAGATAAACAGTATATAAAGCAATCGAAACGATTTATACAGATCGTCGTAAAAGGAAAAATTAGAAAATGCATTTTCAAAAAATAACTGCCTTTTTGAAAATGGATAACTGTCATTTCAAAAAGATAACTTCTTTTTCGAAAAGGAATTATTGCTATAATTACGAAAACTTGGAAAAATAGCATCAATCAATTGCAGATTAATAGACAAACGTACCTTTTCGAGTTTTTTTATCCAAACGATAAGTTTCTAAAACTGAAATAACTTATAGTCGTGATCCTTGACCTTCTGAGTCTGAGCATCTTTAGACTTTTATCCCTGAGTTTGAACTTCGTCAGACTTTAAGATATTAAGTCTGGAACGAATAGACTCAAATTGACTTTTCTCCAGAGGTTTTGTAGATATGTCTGCCAGCTAATTCTTTGAGTCAATAAATTGAATCAATACTTCTCCATTTTGAACATGGTCTCTAATAAAATGATGTCGAATCTCTATATGCTTTGCTCTTGAATGAAGAGTTGGATTCTTGGTGAGATTAATCGCGATGGTGTTGTCACATTTGATCTCAGTGCGTGAGTCTTCGATACAAAGTCTCTTAGTTGTTGTTTTATCCATAAGATTTGAGAACAACAACTTTCAAGAGCCACATACTCTGCTTCTCTGTTGAAAGAGTTACAGTATTTTGCTTTCTTGAAAACTAAGATACTGTCCTGTTACCAAGCAATTGACAAGTGCCCGAGATGCTCTTTCTATCAACTCTGCATCCTACCAGTTTGCGTCTAAGTATCCAAGAAGATTAAAGTCTCATTCTTTAGGATACCATAGACCTAACTTAGAGGTTGTTGCAATGTATTTGATGATACGTTTCGCAGCACTTAGATGAGATTCTTTGGGATCTGATTGAAATCTTATACAAATGCAAACACTAAACAAAATGTCAGGTCTAGAAGCAGTAAGATAAAGAAGTGAGCCAATAATACTACTGTATAGCTTCTTGTCAACTTTCTTTCCTCCTTCATCTTTGTCTAGCTTCGAAGAACTTGACATTGGTATATCAGTCTTTTTGTAATTCTCCAAACCAAACTTTTTAACAAGTTCTTTAGCATATTTTTCTTGATGAATGAAAGTCCCTTCCTTCAATTATTTTACTTGTTGTCCAAGAAAGAAGGATAATTCACCCATCATGCTTATCTCGAATTCATCCCACATAGACTTAGAGAATTTCTTGCATAGATTTTCGTTAGGTGATCCAAAAATAATATCATCAACATAGATTTGAACAAGCAAAAAGTTTTTATTTTCACTTTTAATAAATAGAGTATTGTCCATTTTACCTTTAACAAAGTCATTTTGGATTAAAAACTTACTTAACCTGTCGTACCAAGCTCGAGGTGCTTGCTTTAAACCATATAGCGCATTTTTCAGTCTGAATATAGAGTCTGGTTTCCTTGGGTCTTCAAAATCGGGAGGTTGTTCCACATAAACTTCCTCTTGGATAAATCCATTCAGAAATGTGCTTTTGACGTCCATTTAGAATAACCTAAAATTCTTATAACAATTAAAAGCAAGTAATAATCTAATTGCTTCTAACCTTGCTACTGATGCGTAAGTTTCATCATAGTCTATCCCTTCTTCTTACGTATATCTTTTGGCTACGAGTCTTGCTTTGTTCCTTATAACTCTTCCTTTTTCGTCCATCTTGTTCCCATAAACCCATTTAGCTCCAATAATATATTTACCTTTTGGTTTAGGAGTCAATTCTCAAACATCGTTAATACTGAATTGCCTGAATTCTTCTTGCATAACTTCAATCCAACTTTCATTAATTAGAGCTTCTTCTATGCCCTTGGGTTCTATTTCAGAAATAAGAGCCACAATGCTAGACTCTTCATGCCTTTTGGATCTTGTACGAATCCCTTTATCAATGTTACCAATAATAAGTTCTTTGGGATGACTGGACTTGTGCTTCCAGTTACTAGTTGGTCTGATAGACTGCTGATCTTTTTCTTCATTTGACTCTTCAACGTTCATTCACTATTGTCCTTCTGAAGTTTGAGCTGCTTCAGGGGATTTAGACTCAGTAGAGTCTAGAGCAGGTTCGGATTCTTCAGGTTGAGTCTGGATCGATTGATTTTGTGTAAGATCTTGAAATTTGACATTCATTGATTCCTTCACAGATTGAGTCTTTTTATTGAATACTCTGTAAGCTTTGCTGATGGTTGAATATCCAAGGAATATTCCTTCGTCTGATTTTTCTTCAAACTTACCAATTCGAACATTTGCATTTTTCAATATAAAACATTTGCAACCAAACACATGAAAGTAAGAAACAATTGGTTTCTTACTTTTGAACAATTTATAGGGAGTTTTCTCCAGAATAGGCCTTAAGAAAACTCTATTAATAATATAACATGCTGTAGAAACTGCTCTAGCCCAAAAACGAGAAGAAATGTTGCTTTCAATTAAATGTGTTCTACCCATTTCTTGCAACGATCTATTCTCCCTTTCCATAACTCCATTATGTTCTGGAGTGTATGGAGAGGAGGACACATGCTGAAAACTAGATTCATCATAGAATTTAGCAAAATCTTGGTTTTCAAACTCACATCCATGGTATGTCCATATACTCGAAATAACAAACCCTTTCTCATTTTGTACTTTCTTAGCAAACTTTATAAAATAAGAAAAAGTTTCAGACTTACTTGTCAAGAAATATTACCTAAGTAAATCGTGAATAATCATCAACTATTACTCGGCAATACTTCTTTCCACCAATACTATGAGTCCTAGTTGGTCCAAAGAGATCCATATATAGGAGCTGCAGCACACAATTAGTGGAAATTTGATTCATTGGTTTGAAAGAATTTCTAACCTGTTTTCCCAACATGCATGGTGTGCATAATTCAGATTTTTGGTATGTTAGGTTGGGTAGTCCACGAACAAGCTTCTTTGTAGAAATTTTGGCTATTTGCTTCATGTTGATATGGCCAAATTTTCTATGCCAGAGATTAGCTTCCTCTTGTATCGAAATTAGACATTGAGATTATTCTAATTTAATATCCAAGAGGTAGATGTTCCCATGTCTTCGCCCCGTGAAGGTCTGAGAGAAGTCTTTGCTAGTTCCCGAACATATTCCTTCTTGAAAATTGATTTTGAAACCTGTGTCGCATAGTTGACTGATACTCAACAAGTTGTAGTTGAGTCCTTCCACTAAGGAAACATTATTGATTGTGAGACTTTCAATCTTTACTGTTCCGCATCCGACAATTCTTCCTTTGCTATTACCACTAAAAGAGACTTTTTCTCCATTAACTTGCATAAGTTTTATGAAACAACTTGAGTCCCCTGTCATATGTTTTAAGCATCAACTATCCAAGTACAATTTGACATTTTTCTTGATAGTGACCTACGTTTACAAAAGAAACTCAAGCTTTCTTTGGTACCCACATTTTCTTGGGTCAAATGGAGTTAGTGTAATATATGGTATTTGCCCAAACCTTCTTAACAAGTTTCCAAACCATGGGACATTCTTTTTCAAAGTGTTCTGAGCTATTACACCGAGAACATTTAAGAGCACTACGGCCAACAGGTTTTACAAAGACTTTTTTAAAATGATTCCTATAAAAGTCTTTTGTAGGTTTTTCTTTGATTCTTTCCTTTACCTTTAGAAAATCAATTAGAGGAATGGTTTCAGAAGTCATTTCCAATCTTGATTTGTTAAAGTAAGGTCTTTGTGCTAAAAGAATCTTTTCCAATTTCCTAAATCCTATAGAAAACCTTTTTGAAATATTGGAGATATCATTTTTCAAGAGTGTGTTTTCTTTCGAAAGAGAGTCTGCATTTTCTTTCAAAGTAATAAAATTTTTATCTAAATTTTCGACATTTTCTTTCCAAACAATCTCCTATTACTTTAGTGCATAATTTTCCCTTTTTAGCTCGAAAATCTTCTTGAGAGAGGTTTTGAGACTAAGACACGGTTCATCAATATATTTAGAGACTTTAGTAGGAATTTTTAAATTACTTACCTCAATTTCACTGTCTGAGTTTGAGTCTGTATTTGTCTTAGAGTCTGAATCTGATTGTGCCATTAGACAAATATTAACATAATCATCATCATTCTCTTCGCATTCGGTATCACTCAAGTTTCTGCTTTGAGTGCCTTTTTGTATTTCTCAGCTTTTCATTTCTTGTTCTTCAATAAGGGATAGTTGGGTCTGATGTGTCTATTTTTCTTGCATTTAAAACAAATCACATCTTTATTGGATTCATCGTCCTCAACTGATTTATTTTGAAACTTTTGAGAGCTTTGTTTATTCAAATTGAATCTTCTTCCCTTTTTGTTCAGTTTTCTAAATCTTCTTATCTTAAGAGCAAGCTCTTCATCATCCATATCGTCTTCAGAATTTATAATATCAGAATCATCATTAGATTTTAAAGCAATGGATTTTTTTTTACCTTTGGGATCTTCATCTTCATTGATTTGCTCCACTTCATAAGACTGAAGAGTGCCAATCAATTCGTCAATAGAGAGTGGCATGATCCTTTGTGTCTTTTTTATTGAGGTATTTACGTGATTCCAATCTTTGGAAAGTCCATGCAGCAATTTGTTAACCTTTGTGGGTCTAGAGATTAGTTGACTTTGATACTCAAGACCATTCACGATTTCTGTAAGACGACTAAACATATTAGTGATAGATTCTCCTGGTTTCATCTTGAAGGCTTCATATTGACTGAGCAGAATATCTGGTTTCTTTCACTTGATCAGTTCCTTCATAGGTGATGTGCATCCTATCCTAAACTTCTTTAGCTGTTTCACAAGAAAATATTCTATTATATTCAGTATGAGATAATGCATAATATAAGAAATAAATTGATTTTGCATCAAGAGCTTGTATCTTGGTTATCTCTTCTTGAGTTATCTCGCTAGTCTCAACAATTTTTTTTTTCTTTTCTGAGACTATTGTAGCTTTAGGAATGATTCCTTTGTCTACCACATTCTATTCCAGAGAATCTTTCGATCTTAGGAATGCTTTCATCTTGTTTTTCCATATGCTGTATTCCTTTCCATCAAAATAAGGCGGTCCGGTGTTGCTTTGCCCTTCAACCAAACCTGGAGCCAACATACTAACCATGGATCATTAACTCCGAAGTAAAAACACTTCAATTTAAATGAGTACACATGCTCTGATACTAATTGAAAGAGCTAGTATGAGCACATAAAGAGGGGTGAATAGGTGCAAAAGCAAAATTTGCAAAATATAGTATAAAACTTTTCCTTTTAACCTAGGTCTGGTTGACAATTGACTTTGCAGAGAGAATCAGACTTTAACAAATAAATAGAGTTACGAACAAAGTAAAAGAGTTCAAAGAAGAGAATAAGAACACAAGGTTTATAGTGGTTCGGCTTAACCCAAGCCTACGTCTACTCTCCCGCACTGACAGCTCTCCAGCTGGATTTCACTATGAATCAAAAGAGTCGTTACAGTCTCACGTTATTGATTCCACAGTGTAGAGACTTTGCTACACTTCCTCAAGGCTTCACAAATATCTAAACTCTCTTTTGAGTACAAATTTTCGCTCAACAATTAAATCAACAAAGAACAAGGAGCTTCAGATTTTGGAATTTATCTATCGTGCACACACTCGAATAACTAAAGCGTCTTTCTTATATACTCATCCATGCATTCATAACCATTGGCACTTTCCAAATGAGTTCTTCCAATCTACCCGTTGGATAGAATCAATTAGGGAGATCTCGAGTTACTTAAGAAATGTGACGATAGCCCACCAATCATGCTCGCCCATACAATCAGGATCTAGATTTCTATAAGTAGAACCTTTCAAGTATATTTCGCCAATCAAAGGATCCAAATTACCCGAATTAAACTCAAAAAGAATAATGGATCTTGAGATGCTATCTCCAGCCAAGGGATCTTCTTTAGCCGCTCGAATCAAATCCTTAAAGAAATACTTGATTCTGGATAAGTCTTCTTCGACGGTCTAGAAACTGTCAATGAGCGCAGACTTTAAATCTTGAGTATGGCGGTCTGGCAGTCTTCAGACTTTGACGAAAGAGTCTGCAAGTCTTCAGACTAGACTAATGGAAATGTTTTGTCAGCTTCAAAACAAATAAGGAAGTTTTCTCCAACACCCTTAACCAACTTGTACACACAAGGTTCATATGGGTTTTAATGAAGCTACACGATTTGATTACCTCATCAAAATGGATGTTCCAATTTCTAGAAGCTTGTTTGAGTTCATAAGTGGCTCTCTTAAGCCTATACAACTTCCAAATATCATAGATGTGGCAGACATCCAAGGGTAGGAATTGCTTCTTTCACGTCAATTTCTTAGACAAAATTAATAATTTGATTCAAAATCCCATAGTGGTTCTATATAAATATCTTTATCAAGGAGGAGTCCATTTAGGAAAGCTTGACATTCATATGGAATATGTAGTAGTCAAGGTGCATAATTATAGCCAACATAATTCAAATGGATTTTAGCATAAATATAGGTGAGAAAGTCTCGTCATAATCAATCCCTTCTTTTTTACGATATCCTTTTGCTACAAATCATACTTTGTAAGTTCCAACTTAATCATCAACTTTCATCTTCCTTTTGAAGACCCATCTAAAGCTAATTGGTACAATACCATCGGGTAAGTCAACTAGAGTCCAAACATCATTGTAATACATGGAATTCATTTTGGATTTCATGGCTTTTAGTTGTTTACCAAAATTGATGTCAAACATCTTTTCCTAATAGATGTTAGGATCAATAGTTTGATCACCTTTATTCACAACGAACAAAGGTTCACTGTGTTTAATTAAGTATAACGAACAAGTGGATGTGACATTCTCGAAATTCTCTTAAGAGGTTGTGGTTTATCAGAAGCTCCTATTGAATCAGATATCAGTGTCTGACCTTGTTTGTTTGGTACTTCATTATTTTCTCCTTATAAGACTATTTTTCGTCCAACACTACCTTCTTGGATGAACTAATTCTACATAAAAGAAGTATTTCCATTAAGTGAAACTCTTTGGTTAGAGTGAAAATAAAAATAGTATCCAAGAGTTTCTTTTGGATATCTAATGAAGCGACATTGTTCAAATCTAACCTCCAATTTGTTCGTTTTCACTTTTTGACATAGGCAAGACAACCTCAAACTTTAGTATGATTAAGACTCGATTTCCTATGACATCATATCTCATAAGACTCGATTTGATCAGGACTTTATTTAATAAAAATGAAACTGTCTTAAGGGCATATTCCCAAAGGGTATAGGCAAATCAATATAACCAATCATAGATCACACCATATCTAATAAAATGCAACTTCTTTTTTGATACATCATTGTGTTTTAGAGTTCCATGAGGTAGCCGTTGAGATAAAATGTCATTGTCTTTAAGGTGGTTCAGTTCAGGAATTTAGCACTAAGGTATTCTTTTCCTAGATTAGATTGAAGAGCCTTAATACTCTTTTTTGTTTGTTTTTCAACTTCAACCTTGAATTCGTTGAAGTTTTCAAACAATCTAAATTTATATTTCATTAAGTAAAAAATAATTATACAATAATAGATCATCGATAAAGGTAATGAAGAAAAAATAACCCTATCTAGTTGATTCGATAAGTGATCTACATATATTTGGATGTATCAATCCTAAATTATTAGCAACTTGTGCACTATGTCCTACAAAGGGCGCCTTTGTCCTACAAAGGGCACTTTTGTCATTTTCCTTAAAAGACATGTTTCACAAGTTGAGTACGATTCAAAACCGGATAAATCAATATACCCGTCGTTACTTAACTTTGTAATCCTATCTTCTCCAATATGACCTAATTAGAGATGCTAAACATATTTTGGGTTTAGATTATCTCTAGGGCATTTATTGGTTATGGCATTTATATTAGTTTGCTTATTGACATTGGTAGTCACATTACCAAACATTGTAGCAATATAAAGATTATTGGTTAACAAATCAGAACCGACACATATTTTATTATGATACATAGAACATCCATTATCAGTAAAAGATAATTTATAATTATCTTTACTCAAATGAAAATAGAGATAAGGTTTCGAATCATATCCTTATAATGTAGTCAATTGTTTAAAATCATTACATGTCCATAGTACAAAGATAAATGAAAAGCCCTAGTGTCCTTATAATGCAGTCAATTATTGCTAATACAACAACCCTTACTTCATTACAAATGTCAAGACAATCTCATTTCGCCCTAGTATCCTGCTTATTTCCAAATTCTTCTAAGACATACAAATATGTAAAGTTACTATAAAATTCAAAACCCATAGACTGGATTCAACACTAACCATAAGGTTAGTTTGAATAATCATAAGGTTAGTTTGAATAATCATAAACACTATACCTTCAAAAGGCTAGTTCTTGACCTTCTAACTAGCATAATAGTTCTTACAGTTCTTCATCCAAACTCCCTTAACATCACGGGTAATGACATTTGCTTTTTTCAATCTTGGGCTTTGATGCATAGCAAATTTTAAAGGCATCTTCAATTTATTTTTCTTTAAAATAGTCTTACTATTTAAAGAGGAATCCTTAGCCATTGGTATCACGGTGGGTTTTGTGTTGTGCATTTCCTTATCATAAATTCCCAACATACTATGTAACTGAGCAATAGTCTTTTATATCTAATGCATGTGAAAATTCTAGACAAATCTAGAGAAGAAATTGGGCAAAGGCAAGAGTATTAGATCCACAACTAACCCATTATCCAAAATAAGATTTAGCCTAGCCAACTCTTAATGTGCCAAATTATTTTCAAAACATAATCATTTACTAGCAATCCCTCAACCATGCTCATACGATATAGATATTTCATATCTAGGAGTTTGACCATTCTTATCAAAAAAAAATTTCTTTAAATACATAATCACCAACCAAGCACTTTCCATAATCTTATACTTTTTCTATAATTTATTATTCATTGAAGTAAGCATATATGACCTAACTTTTAACTCATCATTATGCCATTTATCATACGATACAATGCTTTAAATATCTTATATCTAGATTCTTGACCATTCTTATTAAAAAATTCCTTAAAATGCATAATGACCAACCAAGCACTTTCCATAAACTCACACTTTTTTTTTTTGTAATTCATTATTCATCGAAGCAAATATATATAACTTAACTTTTAACTCATCGTCATGCCATTTATCATAAGTGTCGCGCTCCTCTTGGGTCTTACTCATAAGAAAGGATTCTAGCAAGTTTTGATCAAACGCATACCTGATTTTCTAGGAATTGAGAACAATTCTCTAATTCCTCACTAAGTCATTGAAATTGGGTCCACCAAATAGTTCTTGTCAAACATAAAAGTAAGTAGATTTGTGGTTACCATTTTCAGAGTAATAATATATCTATAGAAAAATAAATTGTTAACAACTATTTCGTTTTGGTCTTTAAATGAGATAGAACATCCCATTAAATCTATGCAGATCCCATACTCCTTAAAATAGGAAATGACAATTTTCGTTGGGTAAATATTATTAGTGGGGATTGGATTCCCACTAGCCCATAGTCCACCTTACCCGGTAGTTATTGGTTTTTTTACAAATTTAGTGAGTGGATCAACCTATCTAACGCATTATATGCAAGTTTTAATCATATCTTCCATTTGTAGATCATGAAAGCCTGACCTGACATTTATTGACCTCACGATTTTAATTAAATCCAACCCATTATTTCATGCAAGTACTGAGAACAAATGATTCCCTCACTTGATATTTATTGAAAATCATTTGGCCCTAAAACCCCACATTATCATACGGATAATGGAATGATCCCTGAATGACAATCAACCCCTTTGTATACATAGTTGGTCAATTAACCACTAAAATATTGAATCAAATAATGATGATGGAAGGCCACGAGTTTAAAAGGTCAATTTGACTTAATATTATAATTATCTTAACAAATAAGAATTAGCCATTAGATCGTAAAAGATAAACATGAACCAAAATCAATTGAATGCACGAAAATGCCTTAGGATTGGCTATGATACTACTGTCGAAATTTATTAAACATGCATAGGTAAAAAAAAATTAAAATTATAGAGGAAATGAAAACTCATACATCTATCTCTTGAGCATTGTTCATATGTTATAAATAAAAAGTTCATAGAAATGAACGAACAAAAGAAAATAAAAGGAGCTAATCAAATTACCCTTGTAGCGTGCCCAAAACAACTTGATGTAAAAATTCTTCATATCCGGCCTCACAAATATAGGAACTTTAGCTTAAAATACCACCAATGACACGTCAAATGGTAGAGAGAATTCGAGAGAGTTCACCACTTCAATTGTGCTAGCAGTTTTTTTTTCTCAGCTTTAACTTATTTACATTAATCCAGCCATCAACTCTAGAAACGCTTTAAAGCATTAATTTGGCCATTAACTATATAACCATTTAAAATAATTAATTTGACCATTAACTCAAAAACCATTTTAATGCATTAATTTGACCATTAACTCTAAAACCGTTTAAAGCATTAGTGTTTGGCACAATTAGTGTTGTTTTTGGGTGCCCTTTGCTCTGCATGTGCATCACATGCACATACGACCATGACCCAAAACAATTAAATTAAAGTCCATTTAATTCAACTTTAGCCTGACTCAATTTGATTGCCATAATTGCAAAAATATTTGTAATATTGTTTCTCCCATTCAAACGTCATCATGAATTTTTTATGGTGTGTGACCCACATAAGTACATCCTGATCAATCTCAAGGTCCTACCAACCAGACAGTTTGAATATTTTAAAAACATAATTGGCTTGCTAATTTTGGTTACAATGTAATGCAATCTTTATGCCTTATTATACTTAGATTGAAGAAAGATCGTAATAATCATTTGTCAAGCAACCTATTTGACCATATGCACAAACCTAATTAACATATGATTTTAACAAAGCCTGAACTATTCATTCTCGATTATAATCCCGGTCGAGGATTTCAATGTCATGTCATGATTAGATAGCATAGGACATCATTATTGTACCTTCTATATAGCAAGAAGATAGATTCCATATTGTGCACATGTGTGCCTTCATACGTAAACAAATTATGACCATTAAGTATAGAGAGGTTCAACGGAGCGTCATTATGCGCACTTGTGAACCATATCCATTCAACACATAAGTCATCACTATGTCTTAAGTCTAAGGATTATTTACACAAAGCTAGAGAATGAATGATTAGACATTTACCACACTAAAAGCTTTCAAGTTACTAATCGTTTAGTGCATATCACATTTAGTGAATTTGTTTGACACAAGCGCCTATGTTCTAGCTCGATATTGCAATGACCCATAACTCATGACTCATTCCCGTAAATATCCAATACTTAATGGCAAAGTTAAGAACAAAGCAATCTCAACAAGATCAATAATAATCACTCAATTATCCATTGACTTAGAAAAGTTTAAAGATTCAATGTAACTGTAAACTTGTCACACATATTCTTAATGCCTTAAAAATAGGTTCAGTTGTGACTGCTTTATGGAATCACACACAAATGCACCCGCACATATGACAATGAATGAATACATCATTGCAATTAAATAAATAATAAAATTGAAAGTGCAATTGAAATCCCTAACATATATATTACATGACTACTTTAGGGCATACTGTTAATAGTCGCCACTTGCAAAGATCGGCAACCTTTGCTTGATTTGGGCAAGAGCAAAGAGGTGAGGGTAGCCGACAACCTCACCGGGCTAGGATTCCAGAAAAAAATAAAAGAAATTTAATAAAAAAATATTATTAATATTGTCCACATGATGTAGGACAATTGGTCTCCACGTTAGCAATTTCTGACTAAAATTGGTCGAGTGGACTTAATTAATAAAATTTAAAATGTTTAGGACTCAATTAGCAAAACTGAAATGACTCGGCAAATGATGTCCCCAATCTTCACCTTTCTATCTTCCCTCGAGCCCAAGATGCTCAATTTGACTACCTTTTTTGTTACACCCTGAACCTCGAGCGTGCCAACATCCCACCATGGTCATGCAAATGCGACATTCCCAGGTAGTGTCGCCGACCCCATTCATTTATTATTGTGTAAGCGGAACGTATTATAAAACCCTTGACAATAAAATATGGGATAGAAAAATAGGAAGCAAAATCACAACATTACACTTTCATAATTCAACAGAATTACAAACAGTGGTCTACAGCCAAAGGTTTATAGAAGACTGACTCTTAAAAATGAACTGTCCTACGACCTACAAGTCGGACACGATCTCCAATCCTCCTGACTTCACCTCTGCAACTCCTCAAGGTCAACCAGAGCTATCTAGCCGCTCCGTCCACCAAGGACCTGAAATTGTAATCCCCAAACCGGGATGAGACAATATCTCAGCAAGTTCAACCCCCTAAACCCCTATTAGAAAGAAAATACACCCAAGGGTGGCCTAGCCACATCACACAGAGAACTTACCTCGCCTCAATTCCTTCATGCAAGTTAGCACAATTTGTATCACACAATCTTAGGTAGTAATGATAATTCAAACAATTGGAACATCATCACTTTCATATAAATCACCGTCGCACTTAGCACGCATTCCAATTATTATTCACTGCCATACAATTGCATAGCATACTCACAGTTCGGTTATCTTCTAACATTAATGCTAGGCATCGCCTTTCCCCTTGGAGTGCGACTTCGTCACTACGTCGACGGCATTCTTGAAGGAGCATCGTCTCCCCGCTGGGAGCACGGCTTCGTCCCTATGTCAACGGCATTCCCAAATGAGCATCGATTCAGTCGGCCCAGCCTCTACTACGACCGGCATCCACCGCGTGGGCATCCCATATAGGGGCAAGTCCGGCTCAACAGCCCAGGACGATTCCTCTTAGTTATCACATAGCCAAAGCATACTCGGCCCCATGACACTTTGCATTTCACTCAATACTTCCACTTAAAATAGTGATCCCGGCCATTTTTCTTCATATTAAAAATATTCCAAAAATTACTCACGTGTGTGGGGACACGCTAATTTCAAATCAAAAAGCCAATATCTCACTTTTTCAAACCCCACTATTTAATATAATTATTAAAATCCAATTTTTGCATCAGAACCCGACACTTGGGTTTTTATGAATAAAATCCCTATTTACCACAATCAACACTCAATTTGCCACATCCATTCATCAAATTCAAATTCTAAATGCACAGTAGTGATCAGCACGAAATTCTGAGAAAATAAGATTCCAAAATAATTTTCAGAATTGATTAAATAATTAAATTTATTCCGAAAATTAATTAAATAATCATATCCATATTTTTCATGATCCACACTCAATTTATAATATCCAATCATCAATTTCAAAATCTAACCATAAAGTAGCGATCGGCACAAAATTCTGAGAATTTAGGGTCTTGACAAAATTTTCGGATTTTAAATAAATAATTAAATTTATTCCGAAAATAATTAAATAATAATATTTTAATAATTTCGAATAATAATATTTTATTAAATTATTTAATAATTTCGGAATATTTAAATAAATCAAAAGTAAATTCCTTTATGTCACATCAAAACTTATATTAATACAACCACTCACTTAACCTTAAATTAAACACAATTTAAGTTAATCAAACACCTTAATATAATCTACACTTAAATAAATTAAACTAACCACCTAATAAAACTTAACATAAATTAAGCACCTCTAAAGCATCATTAACCCTATAATCAAGATTTAGTGAGTTAAACTCACCGGATTAGCGAACCGAGCGAACTAAAACAACAAGGACGACTCGAGGATCGACTTTCCTCAAGTCGAGCCAAGCATCCGGGCTCGGGAAGATGGCCAAAACGGGCCAAACATGGGTTGCCATACTCATTTTCTTGGTTGCTGTCTTGGGGCCGAGAGGGAGCGGATCCGGCATTGATTGAGCGAAGGAGAACCGGCGGTGGCAGCAGCTAGTCTTGGCAGCTGCAGGCGGGACTCTAGCGACCTTAGCAACGGCGAACGACAGCCGGCGACACTGGACACAGCTTTGGACGTTGCTAGACTCGCAGAACCACAGAGGCGAGCAGGGAGCTCACGGGGCTGGCGACTGAGTGTGATGGGCGAGCCAGCTGATTCGGCAGCAAACAGTGAAGGGCAGAGGCGTGAGACGGCGGTCCAACAGCTAGCTGGCTGCTCCGGCATCCTCAGATCTGCTGGGTCTTCGAGCAGAAACCAGAGACGGAGAAGAGAGGAGAGAGGGAGGCGGAGGTCCAAGCGGCGAGGCGCGGCTGCAACGTCGTATGGCGTGAGGCGGCGACAGCTCCAGCTGTAGCTGTGACGGCTACTGGCTTCCGGTTGTTGGGTTTCGAAGCTGGAGAAGAAGATGGAGATGGAGAGTGGTCGCACAGGAGAGAGGAAGAAGAGAGGGAGGAGAGAGAGAGAGAGCGAGAGAGAGCATTCCTTTTCTTTTCCTTTTTTTTTTTTTTTTTTTTTCCTTCATCCAATCAAGGTGGCCCACCATGACCTATGATGACCTCACAATCCACTCACCCAATCCTCCACAAACTCTTCCAATGGTTACAATTTCATTTTCCGCCGGAGTCCAATTCTTGTACATCCAATTTCTTCAATTCCCATCAATTATCTTCCAATTGAGTCTAATTGAAGTTCATAAAATTAATCCAATGTCACCACACTTTAATTCATATCTTTACTTGTCCATAGAACCAACTTAAGTCCCAAAAGCACGACCAAATGCGGGCCTACTAATTTCTCGAGCCAAATTAACCATTTTCTGATTTAATTGCTGAAAAACTCTGATTGCATGAAAAATCTTCCAAAGATAAGTCAATGATCCTAAAATGATTTGTGACACACCCAGACTTCTAATTTCTGAATTCGATCTCAATTCCACGGTTAATTTCACTTTGGCACGATACTAGCGCGGCCCAACCTACCGGGTAGCCTTTAGAACTTTTCATGCATTTGACCTGTGGTTGATCATCTCAAGCCACAATGTACGTCTTTGAAATATTGGCGACTTTCAGTTGTCGAGGTAATCTCAAGATTTCAAATACGAACACAGGGTACCCAATCGATAGAAAAGTCAGTCTAGTGCCGATCGACAAGAATTGTGCAATCTGGTGGAATCACCCACACCTGATCACATGCCTTTGTCGAGTCGACCTATCTCCAATCTCTAATCGATTTTTAATTGTGCCGTAATGACCCTTGCAGATTAGCTCGGTCGAAAGGTCGCTTCCTGATCAAATTCTTAAGTTTGATGCATTAAAAACTCTTAACGGCTTCACCCGATAGATTAGTTTTCACGTGAGGGGCCGACTCAAGGAAAATAACTATATGCGTGCCAACGAAATGCCCGTCTCAATTTATTGAAAATAGAATTGAAAAATCGAGATGTCAAATTTTTCCTTGGCAGGGCTGATGCCTGTGCATGATTGTTGCTCGTCAAGAAGATGCTGAGGGGAAGGAGCACTTTCTCCACCTCTTACACCACAAGCCTCCCATCTATGTATAGCATCTTCGTCACCAAGGCTCCATCAACCCTGGTGAAGACGCTAAGTTGATCACTATTTGTGGTGACATTGAGGGGGGACTCCTTGCCTTTGGCCTTGGTCATGAGAGGGTTGCTTCCTTTAGAAACCCTAATTCTTAGAAAGAGAGAGCTTGATTTGGGTTTTTTAAGAAGCCCTAATTTGATTTGCATTCTGGAGATGATTTGTTGAGAAAGAATTTGAGGAAGAGAGGGACATGTTGCGCAAAAATTTCCACATTGAACTTCCATTTATTAGTACAAATTCCACATTGGAATGGAAATTAAGTATAAAATCAACTTAGGACAATTTGTCATAAATGACACTTATATGAATGATTTTACATTGCTGTGACACTTAAATGAGTGGAAAAAAAGTTATAATACTTAAGTGAATATCGTACAAAAGTTGTGACCTAAATATAAATATATGGATAACAGTAAATATATGTTGCACAAAGGTAACTCTTGTGTATTTTCAAAGAAAGAAAAAAGGAAAAAAGAAGAAGAAGAAGAAGTGGAACACTCTAAAATAAAAAATCTTTATTTAATGAAAAGTTGCACTTGTGCAGTTTCGAATGCTTGGGAATTTAGTAGAGTTTTCAAAATGATGAGATTTAATTTATCTAAATTTGTTCCCGGCAAAAAAGAAAAGTTATCATTCATCTACCTTGTCATTTATGCATTCACTTAGTTGGGGTTGGTCATTAATAAAAGAATCCTATGTAAAGTCAAGGATTTCCAAATCAATTCCATTTAATTATTTCGGTTTGCTTAACAAATTGGTGACATTTTGTAACAACATTCAATTCATATTTTCTCTAATTCAACTAGCTAGTAAGTACAGATAGAGTTTGTAATTTATATGTGAAGGGTTCCGAAATCCATAAGACTACCGTCACATCTTTTTCCTCACCAAATTTGGCTAGCTAAAGACCTAGGAGCCGAGGTGTCCGAATTCGACCTAAAACTGAATCTAATGTCTAGGGGCCTATTTCTTTGAAGAACCCTCCAACTTTAAGTCCAATTCCAATTTTATCCCAAACTTTTTTTTTTGTCTAACAAAAATCACCATCTTTCATTCAAGTCCTAAATTACCTCACGCTCAAAAATTGCTACAATTTCTTTAAAATTATCAATATCAAGGCCATTTAGAGGTTCTATATAAAAAAAAAAAAAATAGATGTTCATCAACACCCTCCTCATCTTTGTCTAGAACCGCAGTAGCTTCTTGATATTGATAGTTTTGAAGAAATCAATGGCGATTTTTGGAAGGATAGTTAATGGGGACAAATTTGGAACTAAAATGAAAGTTGGTGATTGGGGTGACTTTTTTTTTTAGCCAAGAAAAAGTCTGAAACATAATTGGGATAGAATTTAAAGTTAAGGTTCTTTTAGGCTATGTTTGATACTCAAGATAAGATAAAGTCAAATATAAGAGAAATTAATCCTGATAAAATTATCTCTTGAGGAGATGTGATTGGGATGTATAGGATTTTTAATCATTATATTAAAGTTATTTTTCTCTAATAGTAAACTTCTCAAATTAATAAAATTAAAAAATATTTGGATATAAATAATATTTGAATTTTAATATGAAAAAACTCAAATTAACAAAAAGATAACAACATTTTTTTAATTTATTCCTACTATTATTTATATATTTGAATTTCTTTCTATCTTATAATATGAACATATTAATATATATATATATATATATGTATATATAATATGTGTTTATTGGATATCTTAAGGATTTTAGTATTGTAGGTATGTTAGGATAGTTTACTATTTAATGAAACGGGATATATTCACTAAAAATTCTAAAACTTATCACGAAAGTGCAACTAAGTCCAAATTTTTTTAGAAAGTACAATCAAGTTCTAAAAATTGTTAAATTTGTGTAATCGAATCATTTTGTTAACTTTGTCTCATTCGATTAATAGAAAATGTTGGCATGGCTTTTTTAAGTACTTTCTCTCTTCTACATGGCTAAAAAAAGAAAGATAGCTCCAAAATGATGTCATTTTTGTCAAATTTTGATTTTGATTATAATTATTAATTAAATTAAATTAAAAATAAACTTTAAAAAAAAAAAAAAGCAAACTAGCGAAAGTGGCCTGTAGTCGACTAGGGTTGCCTTCTATTCACTATGGCCCAGCGACCTCAAACGACCCTCGCCCCACCATCCCTGGCCCTTTGGGACAACAATAATAAGGGCTTATAGGGCCTTGTTTGCCTTAAAAAAAAAAAAAAACAGTTTTTTGAATTAATTAAATTAAGAATTATAATAATAATTAAATTTTTACCAAAAAGACATCATTTTCGTGTTATCCTTTTCATCTTGGCTACATCAACACCATGTAGGAGAGAGAAAACAAGAAAAAAAGTTACGTCTGCATTTTTCGTTAGTCGAATTGAATGGAGTTAATAGAACAACTCAATTGCATTAGTTTGACAAATTTTAAGACTTCATTGAACTTTCTTAGAGTTTTAGAATTCAATTGTACTTTCGTGACTAGTTTTTAGATATCTAATAAACATATTCCTAATAAAATTTTATGAGAGAATGATAGAAGGGGGAAAATAAAGAAAAAAATAAGCAAATAATGAAATAAGCCAGAGTGTCGTGAAAGATTTTTACCATCTCTACTTGTGTAATTTTTAGATTCATCTACACTAATATTCAATTTTTATCAAACAATTGACATGACAGAATGTGTATATATATGGTTGTATTAGTGCAATTCATTGAAAAGTTGATTGGATATAAGTAAAATCTCTGAATTTCATATATTTTTTATCCGATTTTATCATGATTAGAAATCCAAACAATCAAACGCAGTGTTTTAAATAATTAAGCCAATGTCCAAGGAGTCCACCAAATCTTGCAAATCTCCTGAAGTAGGAGTCTCGTATCGAATTGGGGGGGGGGGCGGCATGGCCAGCTTCTTGTTATCCTTGCGACCCATGATCGCAGGGGCATTGTGGTCTCTACACGACGAGCCCAAGTCGTCAGGCCCGTAAGTAACCGGCCTATCGGCCCAGCACGACCCACCCGTCAACGCCTCTAAAACCCTGTCGTCCTTACTCTCGACTCTCGAGGGCTTTTGCAGTGCGCAGAGAGACGTTGCCGGTTTGCCGCCATTGGTGCAGAGCTCGAGCCTGGCCTGAGGAATCCAACCCTTGCCCTCGCGATGGAGGGATTGAAGGTGTGGGATGCGGGCTTGGTGGTGCGCGTCCATCCCTCGAAGTGCAACCGAATGCGTGAGGCGATCCTCCGGGAGCTCAGCCGTCACCTCTTCCAGTAAGCTCTGCGGTCTCTCTTTGATCGAGTGTTTTACGAGATCGTTTAGCGTTTTGGAGGATTTGGCGTGTTTGTGTTGGGACTGCTGATTCCAGAGAGAGAGCACGGCGCGCTTCGCTCGTGGGGTACGGCTCGTTTTAGCCTCTGTTTTGCGAGGATTTTGCTACCTGGATAAGTCTGAGATCGCTTGAGTTGTTGAGAATGAAGTGTATGGCGGGAAAATAGTGGGTTTTCTTCTGGCTGTGAACACCCGGGATCCGTTAATCTGTTTCTTCGTGCTTTCAATGCTTTAGCCTTCCACTGCTAGTTTTTTTAGTCGCTCTGGTTATGATATCCCAAGTATTGTTTCTTCTACAGGTTCAATGAAATTTTTGGTGGAGTACTGTTGGCTTACGATGTTGATATTGTCAATAAAGATGCAAAGATTATGCCCCTGATGCAACCAAACCATGGCGTGAGACTCAGGGCGAAGATGCTGTTTTTTTCTCCCAAGCCAAATATGTTACTGGGTAGATTCACCGCTCACATCATCTTCTGTTTTCGACATATTCGATTTCCTCCACCATCGATTGCAATGCTGATTTACTTTAATAGCACTGCCTGCCTTATGCCTTCACTATCTCTGGGAGGCTTAGTGTTGGGAAGATTATTGTAGCTCTCTTTGTTTTCTTATTTAATATGAAAATATATATGTCGTGCATTGGTTTCTCCCTTTGGTATTGTCATTGATTTTCCCTCTTTATTTTATTTTTCAGAGGGGAAGGTTGTAAAGCTTACACCAGAATCCATCCATGTCATTGTTCTTGGTTTTACATCTGCTGTAATAATTGATGAAGATATTCGTGAAGAATTTAAATTTAGAACTGTAAGGAACTCTCGTATCCTTTCTTATTATTCAGCTATGTGATCTCTTTCATACGGTGAACAGGTTTCCATGGTTTTGTCCTCAGCATGTCTTCTAGTCATTTTTCCATTTGGTTGGGAGACCCATCTCTGTAATGTCCCTTTCTTTCATTAATTTTCTTTTTGGGACGCATCAAATGAGGACACCTTATCTGATCTGATCTACTCTACTATGCTTGATTTCAAACTACCTTGCACTGATGATTGGCTCCACTCAATGTTTTTTGTGGCAACTTCCTTCGTAATAGACTAAATCATGTAGTGGTGATTGTTACAAGAACATTTAGCTACAACCAGACTGATACTTTGGGTGGCAACCTCCACTGGCTATAAAACATCAGTCTAAGCAGACTTGCACCTTAGTTGCCAAGTCGTCCTGATCATGTGTAGATTGTAACGTTGTAGTTGGATCTTCTGTGGTATTGGATGGCATTAAGATGACAGTGCAATCAAGTACATGTTTTTTTTTTTTTATGTGATTTGGTTTAGCTTGTGGAGGTTATAAAGCACTGATTGGTTATAATTTATCCAGCTGAACTTAGTCGCAGAACATTGTGCATCAGTAACAGTAGCTTATCCTGGAAGACAATAAAAATGTATTGTTTTCCTTTGTGATATTACCTGCCTTTATAACCATCAAGATATATTAGGCGACAAGAAAGGAACAAACTGTACTGGCTTGCTATACTAAAGTTGAACTGCACTGGACCACACAGTAATCACCATCACTTTTACCTGGAATGGAAGATATACAATGAGCGCATGGCTAAACTAACAAAAATTGCCCATGTCTTTTCATTTTGTTCTTCCTTGGTGAAAATTTGTGATTTTTCCTTCGGAAGGCTTTGCATTCAGTTTTATGAGCATAATGGCTGTATCAACTAATATCTTGCAGAAGCACGGTAAGGAAGTATATGGCAGCAAAGCTGACAGGCAACACGTTATAAAGGTTGGAACCATGATACGCTTTTTGGTTAAGAGGTGACATTTCTTTCCAAATGGCTGCTGTACATCATTTATTGTTGGTAATGAACAACAGTTCTTATGTATTTTGCATGAATCACTTTGTTAAACTACTGAACTTTAGATGTGATTTTTTTTATCTTTCATACTAGAAGTGCTGCTCAAGGGGCATTTTGTAGCCATATATGTAGTAATAGAGTTTTTCTGTCGTCTTCTTCAAAATGGCTAAAGGCCTATCATGATGTTTCTTTTCCTTGAAAAATATCAACTGTATTTTAGCCAATGCCAAATACAATGTTGTGGCTAGGTTCAGAAAATGAAAATAATATTGAAAATTTCAAACTAGCTCATTGGTGAAAGAGAGGGGAGACCTTAGGAGATCTTTGAGACATCAGTCCCTCTCTTGCGCCAACATGCCCTCAATGTTGGGTATTATGCATTTTAACATGAAGAGATCCGGTTGACTAATTATCATGAACGTAAAGGTGCTATTATCTTGTTGATTATTGTAGCATTAAAACTAGAGAAATCTTGTTTTTTGAAAGAATTCCTATTATGCTCATCCTTTGAAAGAAATACACCTTTTGTGATGCTTTTTTTCTTGAGAACACTGTCACTTGGTCTAACTGGTGACAGTGGTTTTGGAAATTTGCATTTGTTAATACTTTATAAAATTCTCCTGCTGATCAGTTCTGGTATGGTGACATGAAACTACTCTAAGCTTCATGATACTGCACATGACTATAGCCTTTAATGTGGTGGTCATCAGTATATTAGAATGGTAAAATTGGTCCATGAGTAATAATCAGTGGCTTGTCAATAGATTCTGAGAGGGAAGCGCCATTAGATGAGCTTTATTGTAGAGGGATAGCATTTGGGAAACGATTTTGGATAGCTAACATGAACTGAATAAGGATGTTGAAAGGAGGATCTAGTTCTTTTTTCCCTTTGGCTATAAATAGAACTCTCGTTGACTAGATACAGGATGATGACTCGTAGAAAACACTTTTTTTTTTTTTTTTTGATTAAAAAAAAAAGACAAAGAAAAGCACAATTTTAAAGTTTGAGAGGAGAAACAAACTATGAGGCTTTAATCTTGACTCACTCCTGTGCTTTGTACATGTGAAACTGCCATTGGGATCACTATCTCTTATCCATGGGAAGTTTGATTAGATCATTGGCGTTCGCAGTTGATACTTTTTTGACTTTCCATCATGTTTTTTTCATGATGGCAAAACTGCCTTCGATTTGGACCTCTATTTTGATGCAGCTTGGCTTGTCACATTTCACGTCAACATGGTAATTTGTTAGTTCAATGGCACTTCCAATAACCTTTTCCACTATTTGTTTGATTTAGTTCCCTATTTAGCTGTTCTCTGCTTCTGTACAGGTTGTTATCCTATTAATAAATGTTTACTTATTGCCTTTCAATAAATATATGAATTTCATTGAAGAGCATCAATGGGGTGTCACCCATATACGAAGCTATTACAAATTTAAAGGAAGAGACATTTAGACTGTGTATATTACTTGTAAAAACTTTTACTTCAATCAGCTTTTTAGGTGGTTAAGATTCTTATAGAAGAACTGGTACAATGTCTGATGTCTATGTTTGCTGCTGTGCTTTATGAACTTTTTTTTTTTATGTAAAAGAACAGTTTTAAGAGCATTAGGATCATTGCTTAATGGATGATATGGTGTATATTTTGAGAACATGAGGATTATTGCTTATTTTATGATGTGACTGTAAATGTATTCTGAAAGCTTCAGGTCATTTCTTTGCAGTTTGAATGAGGAAATACTGCATATTTGTGGTTCCCTAAGACCAACCAACACAGGAAGCATTCATTGGTTGGATAAGGATTTTGAAGAAATATCCCTCATTGATAGGTATCAATCACAACTGGATCTTACCTTGAACCAATTGTTGTTATTAAAGAATCTAAGCCATAATTATTTGATTATGCCACAGGCATGGTACAAAAAGAGAGAGCGAGAATGAAATGAAGATGCAGGAGCATTCTATGGCAGGAGGGGAAGAAATTTCCTTAGGCAATGATCAAATGAAAAAGTCCAAGAAACAAAGATTAAGAAAAGAGTCTTAAATGTGGAATTTTGTCAAGTGCGGGTTGTTTCATTTGCTTACAGGTAATCTCATCATACCTGAAGTTTGTGATGCTTGTGATTTTGTCAGTGTTCTTTCTTTCACTACCCCAAAAGTTCATACTGCTTTGTTGGTTGTTAAGCTCAACTTTAGCAAAAATTTGCATAATTTCTTAATAGTTATGTTAATGGAACTTTTAGATGCTTAATAAATTCTTAAAAGATACTTAACCGGGTTGAGCTGGCTTGATGCCAAGAGTTATGAAGCTCTACGGAATTATCTTGTTTAATTTCCTGTTCCTATTTTAAGTGGGATGTTGGTTGTCTATTCTTTCAGTTAAGTTTTCTTCAGAGGTTTCCTATGTCAATTGATTGGGTTTCTAGAATATGTTGATACATATGGTTGTACTTCTTCCTTTAAAAGGAGTTGATGAAAATTATTAAAATCTAGCAAGTCATCACTTTTGAATTGTGTGATTCAATGATTCTTTTAATGTAGTGGTTAAGAAACCTTAAGTATTGCTTAGAACTTTAAAGTAAGTCCTAAGGAACTTTCCTGTTTCAGGTTGGTAATAAATTCTGGCTTGCTACATTGGGACTCGTAGTCCTAGATTAGTTTTGGTCCATTTAGGGTGTCAATTAATAATTTTCTTTGACATTGGGAGCAACGGTGAGTTAACCTGTAAAGTTGGTGGATTAAATTCCCAAGTTTGAAACTTTGCATGAGGAATGATGATGTAGGATTACTAGTCCCACAACAAAGGATATACTTTTAGGCTTCAGGCCCAGAGTTTTCTAAGTGCATACCTAGGATTTCTTAAGCATCACACACAAGAGAAGAATCACATCACACAATCCCAAAGCAAAGAATTGCCAAATTCAAGTAATCATCAACTCTATTAAAAGGAAAGAATGACAACATATGTATAGACTCTCCAGAGTTCTTTTTGAGTCAAATAAGGAAACTTAATAATATTACAAAACTAGGAAACACATTTGTCCATCATGAACTAGGAAAAGGAAACATAAATTTAATCCCAACTAGGAAAAGAAAACTTAAATCCTAGTAATAATCAAATTCTTGTCAATAACTCTACTAATTAAACTTAAAACAAGAATCTTTGTCCTTTTAGGACTCTTATTTGAACGGCAGAGTCCATCTTCACTAAAACTTAATAAAAAAACATCAATATTTGAACAAATATCATGTTGCATGATTGCATTGGCTGCATCATTCTCCCCTGGTTGGAGAAAATTTGCCCTCGAATTTAGAAGTGTCCGCCAGTTGGATTCGTCAGCTTCATCTGCATAGAAAGTGCCAAAGTTGTAATCTTCTTCACTGTCTTCTGGTTGTTGGTTGTCCCCCTTATCATCGAGTTTTCCTCTTTGGGTGTTGACAAGCCATGTGACTCGGCTCCCCACACTAAGGGCAAACATTATTCTTGCTCAAAATGTGATTAACCTTGAACTTTTCCTTGGTTCCAGCTATGCTTGTTGATGATTTGGATACGTTGGACTGTTTGTTGATGATTTGGATACGTTGGACCAAACTTGTTCCAACGTGATACCTCGCAATGCATTATTAAGCTTCTTGCTTGATGTGTCCTCAGCTTGAAAGCCAATTCTTCATGCTGAAGGATAGTTTCACTCATTAATTTTCAAGGTCACTTGAACATGCTCTATGTTGTATATGGGCTGTCTATGCATCTCCCTCTGAGATCAGCCCTCAAACCAGCCGTAAAACAAACCAATATGTGACAGGGATCCTCCACAATTTGGCTTCTAGCATTAAGCTTATCAATTTTTTTATATGCTTAGCAACAAACATGCTTCCTTGCTTTAAATCCACAATTCTCTCACACAATTTGTCATGATAGTTTCCTGGCATATATCTCTCTCAACCCTTCACTTTCATCTATTGCCATGTGCATATAGGTGGTTGCCCCAGTTGCCCTATGTCACCATTCCACCAGACTTTTGCTAGGCCAACAAGTTTCATCTGCCAAATCTCACCCTTCAATTATTACTCATGGTGTATTGATTAAAATATTCTCCACTAATTACCAACTAAATGGAAAAGACTGTTGGATCCACTCTTCAAAATCCAAAACTTCAATGTTAGACTTTCTCAGTGATATCTTCAATAGTATTACGACTTTGATACTCTTGCTCAAATTGGGACAGTGTTGCTGTTGTATCCATGTTTCGCCTTTAAGTAAGGGTTTGACAAATTACTTATTCCACGGGTCTCTTTTCTAGGACAACAAACAGCTTCTTTATTTGCTCAGAGAGCTTATCAGTCTTGCTCTTTTGTTGCTCAAATTGTTCATCAATTCTGTTCATTGCCTCCTATACTCTTTATGAAAATACATTCAACTCGAATTCAACTCACCAACCCTAGACTTAAACTCCACATCGTTTACCATTATAGTACAAACTTCAGCTCTAAATACCAAAATTGATTTTAGCACGACGAGTCCCGCTACAAAAAATAAATCTTTAAGCATCGCAGCTAGGGTTTCTTAAGCATCACACCTTAGAGAAGACTAGCATTCTAGAATCCCAAAGCAAAGAATAGCCAAATTCAAATAGTCATCAACTTTATTGAAAAGAAGACAATGCAGTATACTCTCTAAAATCCTACTTCAAGTCAAATTTGGAAACCCTATATCTTAATGAAACTAGGAAACACATGTATCCAACTAGGAAAAAGAAACTTATTAAAATTCTACTAATACTCAAATGCTAATTGATAACTTTACTAATTGGACATAAAAAAAGAATTTTGATCCTTATAGAACTCTTAATTGAGTTGCACGGTCCATCTTCAACAAAACTTGATAAAAACATCAACATATGAACAAATATCATCTTGCATGTTTTTGTTAGATGCATCAAATAAGTATCATAAAAAGTAGATTGCTGATACACCTGTAAAGCAACCTGATGAAATCTCTATTCACTTCAAGAAACGATTTGCTGCTCGAGAGAATCAGCCTACAGAAGAAGCTAATTGGTCCCTTCCGCAAAGGCAATACATGGGTACATTTCAAGATTTTGAATGTTATTAGAAGCAACTCTTGAGGATAAAGAATTAGATTTCAAGAAATTCTTGATTGCATGGAGAAGATCAAGAATGTTGAAGAATCAAGGCATGATGACACATTCAATGAAGTATACTACTGGAATTAGGTCAAGTTACTTATCAATGCTCAACCAAAGTACATACTGGATTGAAAAAAATAAAATTCAAATCAATGTGGTTTTTGGGATCACACAATAGTCAAAGGTATTAATTTCATTATACCACCTAAGTGGAAGCATTCAAACAAGAATGTTGATCAGCAATTCTCAAAGTATGCTCAGACTATTTGGATACTTAGTTTGAGTTTTGGAGGTCATGATGATGAGGTGAATGTAATATTCCAATTATTGGGCACTTCGAAACTCGAGGATGAGTTCTCTCCAACCTGTGGAAATGATGTAGGCTACAAGATCGAACAACATAATATTTGTTTAAGGAACTGTTTTTAGCAACCCCAAAGAAGAGTTGTAAATGTATGAGGATTCCTCTCTAATCGAATTAGTAGTTTTATGAAGCAATTTCAAGTACTGTTAGGATTTTATCAAATTTCCTTTTCCTATTTTAAGTAGGGTAATGTATATCATTAGTTAGTGGTTTCCTATTTTTAATTACATGTCTTGTTTAGAGCCTTCCTGTATCAAGTAGGATTATGGGTCGTTAGAAGAGTTAAGTACAATTGTAATTCTCTCTTTCAAAATAGAGTTGACGAAGATCATATTGAAATTTAGTAGGTCCTTTGCTTTCAAATTGTGCGTTGCAGTTATTCTCTTAAGTTTGGTGCTTAACAAACCAAAGTGTGATGGGTAGGAATCATTAGGAGTAATTCTGAAAAAAACTTTTTTGTTTTGAGAACCTGTTAATAACAAAATCAGGCTCATTCTACTAGGACTCATTGCCCTATGTCAGAAAGAAGATAAGATAGTGATTTTCTGGAGATCTCAAGTCTCAAGAAGTAATTCTAATTTCTGTCCAGGCCAAATAATTCTGTTGCTTTCTTGGCTAATTTATTTGGACTGTGATGATAGTTATTGTGAAATTAACAAAGCTCTGTGTCATTTGCTTTGTTGGCTAATATCTTTTTCTTGGGCGGTGGAAAGAATGTAGTGTGGAACAAACTCTACGCTTGCTGCTTTTATAAGTTTTGAATGCAATATTGGCAATGGATCTTTAGTATTTCCTGTAACAACTGAGACGTTACTTAGAAACACTTTTTACCTCTGGGTTATTTCAGCATGTATTTATTGATGCACGAGATGGTTCCATGGTGTAAAAGTTGGAGAATATAGAGCTCAACAAATGAAGAATTCACGCGAGCTTAATAAGGTTTGAAAAGCATGGTAAATTTTGAAAGCCCTCGTTGTTTGATACTTTACAAGTTTTTTACTTTGGCAGCATGTAGCTTGTTAGAAAGTTAGGGGTCTCCTGCGTTTAAAAGAGGAAAGATAGGATTACAAAGGTGAAGCTTAATAATATGATATTGTGATGGGAAAAGGAAGCCAATGTCTGGCCATTTATTCCTTGAGTCTTTCCCTAATGATGGGAAGGGGCTGATTTAGGGCACTGTAGTTTGGGAGAAGATGCTCTCTGAGTTATGTTCATTGGTGTTTTCTCTCCTTTATTAGTAAAAAATCTTATTGATCTCATGCGTGCACAATATGCAGATAGAATCAGCAGTCAGTAACTACTTCATGACCATGCTGGGTTGTATAATGTAAATTTTAGATGCTGGCATCAATGCATGTCATTTTCTGTATTTTTTTCTGTCATTTTCTGCTAATGTTCTGGTTTGTAACCACTAGCCCTTTGAAATTAAGAAGATCACCTTTTGGTTTGGCCATGTTGCTGTCCTCTCTGAGAGTTCATTCTTCCATCTCATGGAAAGTTTTTGTTGATGTCACAAATAAATAAAGTGTCTATAAGACAATAGCATTTGATGTCGAAGATTGTGTATCAGGAAATGCTTAAATTAGTGGCTCTGGCACTTCTGAAGATGAACTTGTCACTTTCTAGTTTGTGGTGGATTCTACAATTTCTTCTTTTCCTGTTAGAATCCCTGCGGGCCCCACCTTGCTTACTTTGTGGTCAAATGATGACTTTTGCTTCCGCTGGGATTTGATCCCAGGACATGCCCATCGACATGGACTTTACATTGGTAACTCTTGATGGCAAACTGCAGACTGAGAAGATGTAGGGGCAGGAATTTCATTTCTGATTTGATGGTTTGAGTTCTTCCCAGTTGAACAATCGATCTGAGGGATGGATCTTTCTATGGGTTTACTTATGGTGCCATATTTTGAATTTTAGTCTTCCGGCATTTGGGATTCTATGGCAAGGCTTGTTATTCTTTATCAAGACCATATATGCTGAAATTTCACACTTTATTTCTGAGTTTATATGTTATTTTTCCTGCAGGTGTTTTTACTTAATTATTCCCCACACAAAACTTTAGATTCTCTGCCCATAACCAGGTGGGAAGGTCAAAGAATTCAGATCAATGGAGACAATGACTGGGCGAAATCATCTTGTTATATATCATGTTAGCTTTGATCATTCAATCCAGGCTACAGTATTTTACACATCCTTAGGCATAAAACTCTTGCCATAAATTTAGATCCCAATAGATACAGTTGGACCCTGAGTACCTTATCTTTGTCCAGTGAATTGTTCTTGGTTGTTGGTCTATGCTTTGCCCATTCAAGAAGCTAATTGTATACTGAGCCTATATTTGAGATGCTTTTCCCCACCTTTTCTGCACCTTCATATATGAGCATTGGGAGTTCATGGCTTGGTGAGCGTATTTTAATTCTTGTTGACAATATGTTGTGCGGTGATCGATTGTCTACATCTAGCTGGACTGAAAAGGTTGTTGAAAATTGAGACATCTCAAGATGGAGATCTTCCTGGATTCATTTCCTTTCACATGGAAAAGGAGCACTAAAAACCTTGACGAGGAATGGCAAGCGTTCCTGCTTGGTTGAATTGTCACAATTCTGTGCAGATATTGGGATCGAGTACTTCCAATTCGGGAAGTGAATTGGGCCTGCAGCCAAGTGTGATGGCTCCTTACCCAAAAATAGGCGATGAAGATCACTGATCAACATCGCAGTTACCGTCAGAGGTATGGGGTTTCTTTCTATAGGTGCCCCTATTGATTCTGGGCCCCCGGAATTCCTATTTTTTTTTATGGTCAAGAGAATATGATATCACTCAAGACCCTTATTTGATCGATCGCCATCAGACATGGTGGTGTCGTATGAATGAGATATGTGAGTGAAGGAAGGGGGATGGGAGAAGGTGGAGCTTTCAGGTTGGTGAAAGATTCTCACTCCCAGCCAACGAGCCATGTGCGCCTCTTTTGTTCGATGCTTTTAGTTTTATGAGAAAAAACAGAGCAATAGCCAACAAAAGTTTGCCCTTGTAATACGGCCCTCTAACATGTTCCATGCCCTCTTTCAATAAATCCTTTGAAAATCTTTCAATCACAACCGTACGTTTACACTTTGTGCATGTGCACGACTCAGCTAATCCAAAATCTTTGTTCGGTCTACCTTTTGCTGTCTGACACACATCTCTCTCTCTCTCTCTCTCTCTCTCTTTCTGTGGGCATGTTAATGTGGCGGGGATCTTCATTGCACATGTAAAGATTGCGGGACAAGTTATACTTGCTAGAAGCTGCATGAAGAACAGAAATAATGTGATCATGATGTCCCTTATGCTTGGATAAACGAGTGATGACTCTGGAGACAATAAGATTATGTTTCCTTAGCCATTCGAACAGATCAAAAGATGGGCCATTTTGTCAACAATCTGAATGGTCGCCTGCATCTGGTGTGCGGCGACGGATTCATAAGGGCCTGCTAATCATTTTCAATCATTTAAGGTGCGAATTGGGATTCACCAATTTCCTGTATTTTAGTCTAGTAATCATTAGCACTTAACATCTCACCAACCAAAATTCCTGCTTGCTAAGCATGAGCGGTCTTGATTGCAACACTTGGATCGCCCATATGCATGATGATGCCCCTTAATCACGTCGATGGGTCAATTAGTCCTGCAATTATTCAAATGATCTTAACAGCTCCTTTTTCTTGGTCGTCTCAGATACTTATGAGACGTCATTCTCGCCTCCCTTAAACGAAAGCCCCCAATATATTCCATTTCTGTTGGGAGTAAGGTTGGGTGTGATCTCAAATCTCTTAATGCAACAATAATGATTTGTCCTTCATTGAATTGCCGACATTTGTGTTCAACTTTAGTATGATATAAGATACAAGATTAATGACCCACACAAGCGAAAGGACTTGGATACATTGTTTAAGTTCATTTCTTGTTGATTTTTCCTGAGAATTGAAGGAATCGAATTCAAATTAAGCCTAGTTTTATTTATTTTTTTTAAGATGATGGGCAAAAATGTAAGAAACGTTTGATTTCATAGAGGAATTCACATCTTGGGATATCCTATAAGTCTATTCACGCATCTAATTCACCCATTACTGACTCAATCGCCTAGAAATTGGTATAGATGGTTTAGGAGAAGTTTTGCTGCTTTCGTTTCGCCATATTAAGATGGATCAGTCGGAGTCGTACGTGCACGCACTATTGATGACTATCCTGAACGTGCATTTACCTCTCTGTCAACTTGTCACGTACGAAAAACCTGCGGGCTTGTACCAATCCGGACAGCAAAAATTTTATCCGAACCATTTAGATTTCGGTTTAGATTCCATTCACCACCCAATTTCCTTTTTTAATTGTGGACGTGCGTCAACATCATTACAGCCTGAGTGCACTTTTACAATTATTTTTTTGAGCAACGAAATGATGAAAAAGAAAAATTTCTCATGGTGATTAACTAGGAATCTCCGCCCATCACGTAAGAGATGGTTTCAAAATAGAGTACGTGAGTGCACCTCCATCTGTACTGTCTCCTCCTTTTAGCCGCATCGAATTGGACTTTTGTGGGCTAAATAAATCTAGGGAAGAAATCAGGTCTTATTATATTTAGAATATTTGTATTTTAGCCGACTCTTGTTGAAGAAAGCGTCGGTTGATCCCAATGCGACGGGGAACATGTAAGTACAGCTGTCTGATTTCCATCAATAGAATTTTTAAATCCGGAAATTCAAGGGCTTATTTTGGAATGCTTGGCACCTACGCTTCATTATCCTTGCGTAATTTGCGTTGACAATATGTTTTGTTCAGTCGAGAGAAATTATTTGAATCTTTGACAGAAAATGGCATTTTGTACAGCACCCAAGGATTAGAGCTCACTAAATACCCAATAATAGTAATGACTTTCATTCACAATTATCCATTTTAACATTACCTTCACGGTTCATATAATGAGTCAATTTATGTTTGTTATGCATTCTATTCACAATGTTATTTTTTATTTTTTTATTTTTTTTATGACCCGAGGAACCCGCCCATCGTACCAACACGGACAGCCTCGGTAGGCTCGGGGTGACGGGAGGTAAACCTTAGGGCCTCACAGGAGAACCCACCACCCCCGTGGAACGGGTAAGACGCCAAACGTCTCCGCGGAAAGTCAAACCCTCTTCCTCCTAGAAGGGGTCAGTGGGTCCTCCCACGGTGGGGAAGACTTAACTAGCAGAGCCACCGCGGCCGGTGATTCTATTCACTATGTTATTGTATTGCATCTTCCGTGCTATTTTAGGGGATCTTGTTTTACCGTCTTCTCTATTCTTTTAACTCTAGTGTGAAGTTACACAAGTACTTAGATGTGGACTGTGGCAGGGATATCAATAATCATACTTCTACAATAAGGTTTCACATCTTTCTTGGTGGTCTTTTGTTTTCTTGGCTTAGTAAGAAGCAAACCATTAACTCAGTCTTGTGCCCAATTTGCATATCGTGCTTTGGCTGGTACCAATGCCGACCTTGTATGGCTATGTTGGCTTTTGAAAGATATGGCAATTACTAAACAATCACCCACTATCATTCAAAACGATAATACAGCTGTGGTTTAAGTTGCTCGAAATGTAGTTTTTCATTAGCGCCAGAATGTATTGAGGATACACGTCACTTTACTTGACAACATCTTCTTTGTGGAACTATTGATCTTGTCCAGGTTTCTTCCCTTGGTCAAAGTAGTCACGGATGGCCTTACAAAAGCCCCTCCTCTTGACAATTTTTCAGTGTCTTGTCCAGACTCCCGTTGGTTTCCTCGGAGCCATCTAAAGTTTGAAGGGATGTTATAATGTAACTCAGAATATCAAAAAACAATTGTTAGATTGTGTGAGATTGTAATTGATCCTATAATTTTGATTAACTCCTATGTCAGCTAGTTTGCTTTTTAGATTATATCTATCAATGCCCAACTTGCTGAAAAGGCCTAGAGATTTCATGTTTGTTTGAGGTGGTTTCGAGATTACCCGAAACGAAATGTGATGGTTAATTTTCTATATAGTAGAGATTGATTTCATGGCTTGTATCAACTGCTAAAATGAAGAAAAGATTCGCTCCTCATTATTTATCCTTTTCTGGCAAAAGGGTTCCTCTTTGATGACACCTTGAACAATAAGGAAAAGTTCACTAATTTGTCCTTTCCAGATTTCGTCCTTCAAACATCAGTCCACGTAATTCTTCCTTTTTCTTTCCCACCCCTTTTTGTTCAGTTCACAGATTTTTTGGTAATGAAGTAGATCATGCGTAAGGATATTATGAACTAGTCCTTCAAAAAAATTCATATTCACCCAACAAGCGACAGCTATACCGACATTCACGCTTGATTAGGTACATGCCTTTGGACATCTAGTTAATTTTTCTAATTAATCCCAGATTAAGCTGTCAGTCAAGAGTCAAATATTTATGAGAAGCTAATTTAAGAGAGCTCAAGCTATGAAATACAGCTCCGCAAGTTCTCTTCCACAATTGACTGGATTTAATCTTCTGGGGGGATAAGCAACGGCTCATCTAAGTTGACAATGCGGCTAATCATTAGTAATGATTAGATCATAATTAGCTATAATTCAAAATCAGCTTATTTATATCTGTCCATGTATGCACCTCTTTATGTAAAGAAAATTCCTCTGGAGGTTGCTCTAGTGATGGCCCGGGGTGCTCATCCGGGGCAGATTCTCCCAAATCCCACCTTATTTTCCTTCTAATTTAATTGAACTTCGTCAAATGCTTCTTATTTTGTTTTGCAAATTGGATTTCCCTCATAAAAAATGAGCTTCGCAAGTGCTGGTGACTCCTTGAGTCCATAACAATTAATAGATACCTAATTCACACGGATTCCAATCAAAATTGAGTTTATTATTCTGCAAGACAATTACACTTGGCCTAACGCAATAACAAAATCAATATCGACCAATAATTAGGGTTTGCGACCTTCAAATGGAGAACCCGCAGTAAACTCTGGAATTGGAAGTTATGAAGCATCAAAATTAGGGTTTGTGACCTTCTGTCTTGTTTGCGTCAGAAATTAGATAAACTAAAAGCTTACACAGGAAACACGAAGAAGAATAGGGGTAATTTTTGGACAATTCTAATATTTCTCCGAGAAGGCATTTAAATTCTAAAAATTTGACTGCACGCATTTAAGTCCAAAAACTTGCAATGTCGATATACTTGATTCATTTCATTAACTCCATCGGTTTTAAGCAACATGGTATTTTCAACCTCTAAAACTTAATGAGCTACCAGAACGACTAAAGTTTAATGACCTTGGTAAGTTTTCAGACTTAAATTCACAAAATAAAAGTTTCAAAATTTAAATACATTATTGTGACAAGTTTGAAAAGTCATCTTCCCAAGAAGAATATATAGAATAGTAGGACAATTGAGAAAAACGATAAAATAAATAGTAAGGAATAGGACGCGACATCAAATATCATAAGTTAGAGTACTTGCCCATGAAGTACAAATCGGAATATGTAGAAGGACAATTGTTTTATACACACACAAAAAAAAAAAAAAAAAAAAAAAAAAAAAAAAAAAAAAGAGCGAGAAATGAAGTAAACAAGACACGCAAAATGAAGTTAAATTAGGCGTGGAGCTGAGCTTTGTGCGGTTTGATCTGATTTATACGTCAAACCACACCAAACCAGGAACCAAATCAAACCAAACCGTTGCTTCATTCTTCTTTTTCCTCCTTTTTTTATAGCCTTTTCATGAGGTTAAACTCACTAAACAAGATTAGAAAGAACATTGATTTCATGCAAAAATCAAAGTCTTCACTCACAAATATAAGTTCACACAAAATTAAAGTCAAACCCAATTCAAATATTAAAAATAGGCTACTTCATGGATAAATGATAAAAGAAGTACAAACAAATCAATAGATTATACAATACGTTTTTGGGGTTCAGTTTGGTTTCGCAAAAGTTGAAACCAAATAAAAAAGCACAAAATGGTCCAGTTCTGTTACTGAACGTTTTTAAAAAATGAAACATAAAAACTCTTGAACCAAACCGAATAGTGAAAATGATATGGTTTGGTTTGGTTTGGTTTAACAATTTGAACCATTTTATGCTTATCCCTTATAGGCGAAAGGCAACTATGTGTACATAAGGCTTATAAGAAAGCTAGTGCTTTAAGTGATGCATCATATTTTTTTAATTGTCAGTATCTACCTTAAAAATTCATGTTGTGTGACCAAAAAACACGTCGTCATGTTTTGAATTGGAAAAAGAAGAGATGGTAAATTTTTCCACAAAAAGAGCTAAAGAAAAGGGGACAAGCCTCCAAAAACCCCAAATTATACATAATATAACATATTTATCCTAAACTTTTTTTTGTGACATCACAAATCCCTATGTATATATGTGTAATACATTTACTCTCTGTCAAAGTTTCATCAATGGGTATTGTTAAAAGTCTGCCTACATCAATGTTGGAAAGCAAATGATGTTGACATTGTGTTCGCGTGGCTTAAGTGAAATAAAAACGACGTTATTTTGATTGAAAATCATTTAACGGAACCTTGATGAAAGATAAATGCATTACATAGGTATAAGTTTGAGATTTTTTATATCATGAGAAAGAGTTTATGTGTTACAGTGAGTATAGTTTAACGCTTTTTATGTCATAAAAAAGAGTTTTAACAAAAGTGTTTTAGTGGACATAATTTGAAGATTTTGGTTGCCTTTTTTTCCAATGAAAATGGCTACAAACTGCAAATATATACAGATTTAGCATAAGGTCAAGAGCCGAGGTATCCAACGATTAATCAATCTGATAAAAAAATTTAGATAAATTTAATTTTTGCACAGAGAGAGGGGGGGGGGGGGGCAAGTGCTGCAAATGTGATGTGGCAACGAGGCCTTTCGATGAAACTAAAGTCTCATGCAAAATTAATGATCAGTAAAGTATTTTTTTTTTTTTTTGGTAAAGCTTTTTTTTTTTTAAATTATAATGATCAGTAAAGTTTGATGCTACTAAAAGAGAAAAAAAGCTACCGGGGCAACTGAGTTTCAGTGTTCTCAATATAATATGAGTGCGTGTCGCTTAATAGTTAAAGTACGCGTGCCTTTGGCTTTACATATGCCAGCTATGTGGTAACAGGCTAAAAGTGATCCATGTTTTGTTTTGCTAGGGACAGAATAATGATGTTGTATTGCACGATTGGTCGGCCCCTATGCAACCTTATTAAGTACACAAAAAAGAAAATATTTTGGATAGGTTAGTACAAAATACAGCAAGTAGAAAAGAAGAAGAGAGAATAGCTGCATAAAGTCCCACGTCCTCCATCCACCTTGGAAGCCAATTAATGTGCCATATCCGAATATGTCCTTGAAGACATGATCCAGTGTCTTCCAAAGCATAATTCCAAGTGCCGGTAGAACTATTATTTTTGTGAATTTTAAAAGGTTCCGCTTTCCAAAAACTTGTCGAACTGTAGACAGGGAATCTTATCAAGGAAGTAATCCTTTTCCTAAGTGATTTCTTCTAAATGTTCTAAAATTCATCATTAACATCATCTAGCAATTCATTAGGGCTAGTTTGTCTGCGGCTTGCTAGGCGACGCTGGTTGTTGTTATCTTTATTATGCACTTGCACTCAGCCACACAATATTTCCTTTTCTTTTTGATTGTTTTTTTCCCATTTGGCCCTCACACACCAACCCCCCCCCCTCCCCCCTTCCTTTCTCTCTCTTCCCCTCTCACGTGACTAGACCCACGGTATTGGAGGTCTTCGAGCTCACCTCGATCTGGGGCTGGAGCTCAAGGTCCTCTAGCTCAAGGGCCATGGACAACAGCTACTAGAGATTAGGATTGATCGGTTTCCGATCCGATTTGGTTCCGAGGTGGAACTAGGAACCGGACTGGGAGGATCGGTTCCCAGATTTTGGGATCGAGAACCTAACTAACCAACTAGTCTGGTTCGATGGAACCGTAAATTTATTGTTTTTGGCCAAAAATAAAATGAAAAAATAGGAAAAATTGGGAGAAATTAGGGTTTTTATATATATATAATTAACCGGTTCGGTCCAGTTAATCCATTTCCCACCTTGGAACCGAGAACTAGACCGATCGGTCACCGGTTCCAAAAGTGGAAACCGAGAACTAGATCACTCTCTTTGGGAATCGCCCAAAACCAACCAATCTGATCTAGTCCGAGCGGTTCCCAATTCGAGCTACTCCCATTGCACACCCCTAATAACAAAGAGGAAGAGACCAGCACTGCCGGTAATTGTCCATGAGGAGGTGGGCTAATGACAGGAGGCCAAGGGCAACGGTGGAGGAGTGCTATAATCGCTAGTGGAAGAGAGAAATTTGGGGAAAATTTAGGGTTTAGGGGGTTTTTTGCATAATTATTATGTGTAGGTTGGTCCATTAGTGTACAGAAAATACCATTAAACGGGAAATACGACAATATCTAGCAAATAATAACTAATTCTTACCATTCTTTTAAAAGTTATAAAAACTCTTTAAAGAAGTCAACACTTGATCAGAACAACTTATTAATTTCTCAATAGATATCTCTAATTTAACATCACATGTAAAATTCTTCAAAATTGGATGTACATAAAAAAACTGACAAAGAAATTCAAGAAATTTGGATTAACTTCCCCACAAATGAGTCAGAGAAAAAGAAAAGATCAAAGCCAATGGATAAATTTCCGCTTTCTGTGGTCAAGAAATTGTGCATCAACCCAAAAAATAACAGATATTTTATGAGAATTTGTCCTTCGGAATAAAAAAAGAGCCTGTTAAATATTAAAGTACAACATAGTACATAAGCTTACGTGTGAGGAGTTGTTCGCATATTCACTTTCCAGCTTCTAATTTTTGCTTTTAAGGAAAAAGGAAATAAAATTGTTTATTCTTAATCCTAACTGTCCTTCCCAGAAAAGAATGGGAGCGAGCCGACACCATTCAGTACAACTGAGCCCGGCTTCGAACAAACACGCTCTTTTTTCTCATTCCTTTCAATATTTTTATAAAAAAAAAAGCCAAAAAACTCGAATTATATTTATCATGACACACTTATCTCAAATTTTTCTATGACATTAAAAGTCTCAAACTTGTACTGTACAATACATCTACCTTCCATTAAGGTTTTTATCAATGAACACCATTAAAAATTTGTCTATGTAAACTCCAAAAAGTAAACAATATTAACATAACATCTACATGATTTAAGTAAAATAAAAAAAATATTATTTTGGATAAAAAAATCATTTGCTGAAGAGTGAATGTGTTACATAATTATAAGTTTAGAGTTTTGTATGTCATGTGTCATTAGTTGACATACTTTAGAGATTTTGATATCACACAAGAAAAAAGTTTATGATAAATATATTTTAATAGACATAGTTTGAGGTTCTTAATGGCTTTTTTTTTTTTTTTGTCTTTTTTTAAAAAGGGCAATTATTTACACCAAAAGAAATGACTATTGTCGACTGGTTTTCGTGCTGCCAACTAAACAAAATGAACTTATTGTTGGGCATATTAATTTGTTTGCATAATCAATATGTTAAGTGGTCATCTTGATATTAAATAAATGTTAGATATGTCTCACTTATTTTGAAACCCATTCACACTTCGAAATGCATTAATTTGAGTTGTTAATTTATTATATCATTTTCAATAATAATTTCGTTTACGTGTGACTTTGGACAACACCTTAATAGTAAAAGTAACAATAACTCATTTGACGAGGTTTGAAAAATTGAAGAAGCGCATATTAATAAAGTTATTCACTTCAAATGAATAGATTTCCACTTCTCAAGCATGTGAAACAGAACTTAACAACTGCTTTAGGGGTGATTTTCACAGTTTTTTTTAGAATATGAGTCCTCTTAACGAGTGTCGCTGAACGTACAATAGCACGTGAGGGAATAATCCATGGGAACTGCAAAATTTCTGTAAATGGTCACTGAAAAGGGAAACTCTTTTAACAGGACCCTTTGTAAAAAGTGCCCCCCAAAGAGACGTACTAATTATACTTTGAAGGTTGTGCTTTAATGTATGACACGTTAAAAAGAAAATATATTTTTAATATTTCAAAGTTCTTTAATTGGCTTCGAAAATTGCTCTTCTATCTTTAAGTTCTTATCAAATGCCATTGGAGCCTAGTTATTATAACCTTGAAATTGTAATTTTGAATCCTATGAGTAGAAGTCCAAGTGATGCGTACATGTATCTATTTAGCGAATTCATAAGATATTGAATAGATGGCGAATCTATTGATTTACCAACAAATCTACCGATGTAATATGTATCTTCCAATATTATCAATTCAAACTTTTTTACATTGTATATCAAACAAAGTAGGTTTTATCCTAATTCACGGTGCATATTATATTTATTATGGTTTTACATCTTAAATGAAAATTGTAATTTGCATATGCTTTATAAGTGATATGGTAAATGAACTTTTTTTATGTTCAAATATCACAGTATTGAAAAGAATTATATCCAACAACATCTTATCTTACAACTAACCTGTACTCGAATTAAGTCATCTTTGAATTTAATCATGATTTTTACTCAAAAGTTGGAGTAAATGCTAAAAAGCCCCGTTGAACTTTCGCACTATTACACGGTAGCTTCCAAACTTCGAAAAGTTATAAATTAGCCCAACACTTGTTATCTTGCATTTTTTTTTGCATTATCATACATGTTTTTATGTCAAGCAAGTTTTTAATTTTAATGTACCTTACAATTCTATTCAATTCCCAATTTACGACTCGTGAATTTGAAATTTCAATCCATGATTCGTATCTCGATTTTCCAAGTATGCCTTGTAGCAAGTGCCAATATAATCATTAACTAAGTCCTTTTAATATACCAAAGACAACTCAAACAAAAGTAGTTCTCACACTTGGCTAACTTGGATACGTTACTTCGTTCAAAAAAAAAAAAAAAACTTGGATATGTTACGCCTCACTTCATTTATGAGGTACCTCTTCCCAAAAGAGCACCATGTCATTCTCATTAATGAGCTGAACAATGAAAATACTTTTTAGACGATCCGATTAAAAAAAAAAAAAAAAGCATTACTTAACTTCTCGAAAATAATGAAGTTTTCAATTTCACAAATATCAAAATTGTTTAAGGCAAGATGTTCAAAACAAATGATCCCAATACGATTAACTTATTATACCTTTTTTATAATTAATAACTTATTATAACATTAAATCAGTATATTGCAATGTAAAATCTTTTTTATAGGAATTTACTAGGAGGTGTTGTGGAGCATTTGTCAAATAACTAAGAATGTTCTACAGCTTTTACTACATCGACCGTGGAAATGGCAACATTGCCACGTCCCGCTGCAATTAGGGCGAGGAGAATGAGATCTCCCACAATCCCACGTTGCCCGTTCCGCATGAGAAATCATTTTTTTTTTCATTAATGTTAGGAAAATTTTACAAATAAAGGTCTGAAGTACTCTCATTTTTTCAAATAAAGGGTCCGAAGTGGACATTACTTCAAATGGAGGCTCAAAGTGTCCTTACTTTCTCAAATAAGGATCTGAAATGTATCTTTTTTTTTTTTTTTCAAATAAGGGCTTGAACTCACCGACTGTGAAGGGCAATTTCATCTTTTAAAATTTTTAATTTTTCCCCCTTTTTTTCTATTTTTTTTGTTGAAAAAAAAAAAAAAACATAGGTGAGTGCGGCTATCGTCCTCATCACTGGTGAGGCAGTGACAAAGGCTGGCAGGGACGCCGGCGCAT
This sequence comes from Eucalyptus shirleyi, assembly GCA_017140165.1. Classification (NCBI taxonomy): domain Eukaryota; kingdom Viridiplantae; phylum Streptophyta; class Magnoliopsida; order Myrtales; family Myrtaceae; genus Eucalyptus; species Eucalyptus shirleyi. Next base: position 22,287,956 of record CM029451.1, on the reverse strand, counting down.
GGGCAAGGGTCAGCTACCCTTGCTCGAAGTGAGAGAGGGCGACAACCCTCTCCTAGATTTGGGCGAGGGCCGTTGGTCCTCGCACAAGCTTAATAGCACTCACCCAGCGCCCCCAAACCTAGGGCAAGGTCCAGAGGAGCTAGATGAGGACTGTTGGGCCTTCACGAGGGCAAACGACCCTCTCCCAAGCCATGGGGAGGGTAGGCAACCCTCGCCCAAATCTGGGAGAGGGTTGCGGTCCTCGCACAAGCTTAATAGCACTCACCCAGCGCCCCCAAACCTAGGGCAAGGTCCAGAGGAGCTAGATGAGGACTGTTGGGCCTACACGAGGGCAAACGACCCTCTCCCAAGCCATGGGGAGGGTAGGCAACCCTCGCCCAAATCTGGGAGAGGGTTGCCGCCCTTTCCTACTTTTGGTAAGGGTCAACAGGCCCTCAACTCTAGCTGGTGAGGGTCACCAGCCCTCGCCTAGTCACTGGCAACCCCGCCAACCTTCATCGCTACTCCACCAGCGATGGGGCAATGGCCATAGGTGAGAGAGTGCTTCCTTCCACCAGTGTTTTCCATTTTAAAATTTTTTTTTGAAAGTTTTTAACTTGTGTTTGAAAGAAAATATTCTTGAGTGACTAGAATAATTTGCTGATGCGTGAGACGAGACCCTTATTTGAAATAATTATAATCACTTTAAGCCCTTCTTTAAGATTGATATGGTCATTTCAAACTTTTATTTAAAATAATGTCTACTCTGTGCTTTTATTTGAGAAAACGAGAATACTTCTGGCACTTATTTAGAATTTTCCCTCAATGTTATTCATTTGTTATGTTTTTCTTTCACATGTTAATATTCTCAAATTTGTCTATTATCCTACTTGTATTATTATTTTGTTTTACTTATAACAACTAAAATTAAAATATGTTTCTGAGATTATTTTGGCATGATTAATCTAAAACTAAAAATTATGTAATAATACCATATGATTTATCATTTTTTTTTTGTTACTTTTTTAAAGAACTAATTTATACATAGGGCAAACTGGACGGGGGCGAAGCTGAAGCCCCGCATTGCTACGTGGGGCCGGGAATGGGGTTAGGGAAATTGTCCCTCGTGACGCATGGGGCGGGGATGGAGCGAGGCGTCTTGGGTGTGGGGTTGATCTCGCCCTCATTACTATTGTTTTTATGAAGTGTAACTAATATCTTGAAAATCGATACATTTTCTTAGAAAATGTTTAAAAAGTGTTTCAGGTATCTTTTTCAACAAAATCCTTTTTCAAATTATATACAATAATGTCTTCGCTGTTCATAGAGTGTAACAAAAGTAAATATTAGCTTACACATAATTGCAAATAGCTCATTTAATTATATGTTTTTATTGACTTTATTTATCTTGGTTGGGACGTTTGAGTTTATCTCCGAATTTTTTGTGAATAAAAGTGTTTTTTTTACTCCATATATATTAACTATTGAGTTTACCAAACAGTAGATCGAAGTGTAAGAAATTCGATATCCTATCATATTCAATCAAACGTAATTGTCAATAAGAAGGAGTAAGGATGCAATTTGGTTATATAAAATTAAAATTAAAGTAGAGAGAATTTTTACTTTTGTGCTCGCAAAATGACACTTTACTTTGTCTTTGTAATTGCTGCGTGACAAGACATATGATAAGTTTTGCCAAGTGGTCACATTCAAACTATTCCATTAGTTTATTGACATGTAATCCCCAAACTTCTATTTCTAAGCAAAATTTACGTTTTAACAATAAATGGATAAAGAAAAATAAGCTTAATTTTTTTTAAGCGTATTTTTTGTTGGGCCAAGTTTGGGTAGCGTACAGCGTGAAAAGATACAATTAACTGATAAGGTTTATTTAGTTCAACCAAATATAATCAACTAAAAATGAAACAAATGTATAATTTATTTAATTCGGCAAAGCTTTGACAAAAAAAAATGTACTTTCTATTTGTTTTATTTTCCTACTTGAAACATTGTTTAAAACGAATCCTTTTAGAATATAATGAAAATGAAAACAATTTTATCTAAAATCTAGTAAACTTGAATATGATTAAAGAGATAGAGTGAAGTTTATAAGGGCCTGTTTGGTAACACTCTCGGGAACAACTGATTTTGTTCTTTTGTTTTAGGGAGGAAAAAAAGAGCAGAAATCCGTTTGGTGATTTTTTTGTTCTTGGGAATAAAATTAGTTTTTTTTTTTTGTTCCCTGAAATAGATTTGGAACAAAATCAAGAAGTAAAAAAAAAAGTTGCGTCTTGTTCCCGGAACAATTCCTAAAATTAATTCCAATTTTTTTTTCTTTTCTCTTCTTCTCTTCCCTTTTCTTCTTCTTCTTTTTGGCCGGTTGCCAACTTCGGCCATGACCAACAACCGGCTAGACGAGAGCTAGTGACCTTGCCGGAGCATTGTTGAGGGCTAGCAATACCAATCATTGGCCCAAGCCTCGCCGGTGGTTGGGTGAGCTCGGCCTTACTAGACATGGGCGAGGTTGACCTCGCCCAACCAAGGTGAGACCAAGCCTCGCTAGGCTAGGGTGAGGCCGACCTCATGCCACTTCAGCAAGGTCGAGTTTGGATGAGGTCGATTCTCACTGGTGGCCTAGTGAGGCTCTCCTAGACACCAGCGAGTCTTGGCCTTGCCTAGATCTAGCAAGGCCGATGCTCGCCTTGGCCAAGCAAGCCTCCAACGAGCTAATTGGACCTCGTCCAGCTAGTCACCAACCACCACCATGGTCGATGACCAGCTAAAAAGGAGGAAGGAGAAGAGAAAAAGAAAAAGGAAAAAGAGAAAAATAAGAAAAATATAATAAAAGTATTAAAAAATTAAAAGAAAAAAAATTAAGAAGCCTACCGAATGCATTTTTGTCCTAGGAATAGAAATTCTGGACAATTATTTAATGCATTTTTTTGTTTAAAAATTGTTCTCGGGAATAGAATAAGAAAAAATAATTTCTGATAAAAAATTGTTCTCGGAAATATAATCATTACCAAACGTGTCCTAAATCTTTCTTTAAGACACGAGACTTTAATTAATTAGTTATTGTACGAAAAATTTTACTTTTACTCTTAGAATTCAAATAAAATTAAAACAACGGATCAGAAGAGATGCTAAGAATATGAAACTGAAAAAAAAAAATGTACATGCTTTTTTTTTTTTTTTTTCTGTTTAGCTAAACTTTGAGTCTAAAAATTCAGGTCCTTCTCCACGTCCGATTTGACAAATATTTTCACTTGGCATTTACTATGCCCAAGGGATACCAATCCGAAATAACCGACATACAAAATTTTTCCCATTAATAATGAAAGAAAGAAGAATAAAATATGTTTACCACGCGGGCCTCATAACTACTTACCTATTATTCTTGAACATCTTCCAAAAAAAAAAAAAAAAAAAAAAAAAAATCTTGCATCTATGCATGTGCTCTTGGAGTTTTTTTCTTGGGCAGCCTGTGATACTAAAACTTCTCACCATGCCTATTTATTAATTGATTTACTAAAAACTCGTGCCAATGTTTTGATAAGTGAAATCCATGCATACACAGTGGATGGCTTAATTTTTGAATTACCCAACAGAGATATTGCGTAATTACTTTAGTAAACAACATTCAGTAAAAATTGTATCATACTCACCATTTCTTGTTTAGGATTGTTTCAAATTACCATCTCAGATCCAACTTGACACATCTAACCAATAAAGTAGTATTTACAATAGTATCATATGTAAGAGACACATTAATATGCGAGATCATCAATGGGACCATCACATTAGAACATATGTATGATGAAGTGCCATCATCACACATGGTTCTTATTACTGATTATTTGGGAAATTATTATGAATCAAGAAAAATAAAATATTGAAATTGACACTGTCTGCAGTTCACGCATCTGAGGAACATCCCCCCTAATTCTGCATATTTTCCCCCAGACTTTCCTACAACAGTATCTCAATATGGCAACAAAACAAAAAATATTTTGTCTGTTGATGAATCCAATGAAACAAAGTGAGGGGCGATAAAGACACAAGTGCATTGAATTTGAGTTATTATTGAAGGGGAAGTTTCTCACAGGAACTTTCTGTGTAGCTATTTATTTATTTATATTTTTTTAGCTGTTTTCTGTTCATTTTTTTGGACTTATACCAAGCGCCTGAGATCCTAGAACAATTGTGGGGTATCATATGCTATGGCGACACTTCTGAGGGAGGAATGAACATGAAACCCTGAGGTCCCTAACATGCACGTGGACCCACCCGAAGTGATTGGCCCATCTTGACCATTCAATGTGCATGCTCTTCCATAATAGTGACATTAGACCTAGGAGATCTTTAAGGTAGGGGAATAATGGAAAATGATTGATGATTGATGTTCTCTTTAAGTGCCACACGTCCTGCGCTTGTTCATCTAATCAGGAAGAGGAAATTAGTAAATATTAACTGTGCTTCGATTGGGTGGGATTCTCCATGGAAGGACAGTATTGTAGTTAGGAGGAAACAACTTTTGGCATTTTGTTTCTTACCAAAAAAAAAAAAAAAAACTTTTGGCATTTTGTTTTGGGACTTTAAAAAAAGAGAGAAAGAGAGATGGGGCATCCTTGCACATGGGGGTATGGTCAGATTTGGCGAAGCTGAAGAATATTTTCTAAGTTTTTTTTTTTTTTAATTATCTCTCTAGGAAACAGAAGCATCTTCAGATGGGAATTATAAAGAAATGCTTAGCTACAATATTGCCGAAAACGACATTGAAATTTTTAAGAAGTGGAAACTACCAACTTTCTACTTCTATACTTGGGGATGTATAAGCATGTCGTATGGCACTTTCTTACAAATTAGAATACATTGGTTACTCGGGAGATCTTTTAATCTTTTGCACACCAGTGGAACATAATAAGGAGTACCCGGTCATATTGTTGTTAAGAAGTAAAGCATATTTGACGTTATACACTCATTCTCCCACGACGATGGACTTGATGGTAATGCAGTAGAAATCCTGATATGTCATCGAGAGCAAACAATTGTTGAATAATACGTGGCACACAAAGAAAAGGAACACATAAATGCCTGAAAAGGGGTGTAAGAAATTAAAATCAAGACCTCTTACTCTAATCCAACTTGAAATATTGGTATTAGAGTATCACTTGTAATGTCCTTTGCATTATAACTATATTTATCACTCCATCTTCATGTGGTTGTATCGAATATATTTTGTGCATAATATTTTAACAATATAATAATATTTTCGACTCAAATTATTTTTAGGAATATAGATAAATGATTCTGTTTACATGGATTGAAAGGTTATATCAACAACATGAATAGTTACTCTTATTAGGTAACTTCATATTGGAGTTTCTAATTTGTATAATATCCATCATGTAAGAGCCGAGCATTTATCCTCACTCAAAACTTGAATGTGACCGTAGTCCAAATATATAAATAAAATTTCAACTTTTTATTTTGGTTTGTCTTGTTAAGTCTTCTAGTGGGTAAGCGAGAGGATCAACTCAACTACTTCAAAACCCTAATTCCAACAGAGCATGTGGTGGGTTTTTCTTTTTTCTTTTTATTTGTAATTCCTCGTTCCATCTTCAATTCCCCACACTCCCATGCGATAAAGAAAAGCATTCCTCAAGGCAGGACAGCGCGAGATCTGTCCTTTTTTTATTTTATTTTATTTTTTATCCGGTTGTTCCCTTTTAGCTTAGGTAGGCCTTGGCGGCTAGATTAAATATTTAACAAAAGTTCTTAGAACTTTATTTTTATTTTCCATTTATTTTTTGCGTTTACTTTTTAATTAAATAATTTTGGGGTCAATAAAAGCGACCTTATATTCCCTAATGTGTTAGCGGTGTATTTTATTCATCGTACCGTGGGCTGCTTCCGCCGGCACTTCCTCAGCCGAGAGTGGGAAGTTAAGACAAGTAGTTTTATGGCACTAACGGTTGGAGTCGCACTAACGACCACCAAGTATCTTACCACTCCTTTTATTTTAATTAAAAATGAAAAGATAAATAATTGCGATATGCCACAGCGTATGAGCTATGTGAAAATTTGTGTTCTTTTAGTAGGATTTCAAAAAATGGTTCCAAGCATTCTTAAGAAATAACTGGCAACACTTAATTTACAAAATGACCTCGGAAGCAACAAAAATACGAGGATAGAAAGGTTATTTTTTAAGGCAGTGCGGGCCCTTTTGGAGGATGAGGATAATGGGGATTCTGAAATTATTGTACAAGATATGTGCCTCAACTCTCTCAAACGATCACTTAAATCCTAAAATTTTTCAAAATGTTTTAATGAAGCAACACTTCCAACAAATCGCATTTTAGTTGTTACAATAAGGGTTGCGCTTAATAAGTATTTTGTAGGTACTTGTTGAGTATACTTGATTTAGAAAGATACATTTTTTAAAGCCTGGAAATTACAATAAGGGCTGTGCGTGATCCAAGGACGGTTAGTGCACTGGAAATTACAATATTCTCTAAATTGGTTATTTAACAAGTGTTCCAAGAGCGCTTATTAACGAAATCCTTACAATAAAAGGGTTACTTCATCAAAGCAATTCGTTAAAGAATGCAGCACTCTTATCAAGCGACCGATTAAGGAAATTTTCTATATTAAGATGTTAACTCTCTTTTTCCTAGTGATGAGTAATCGATAGTTTGAGAATTAAACTATTCACTACTATATGTGTTCCGATATATTAGAGGTTGAAGGGAATATGAAAGACGATTTAAAGAATCAATTAAAATACGGAAAAATATTCACTCACAATCCCTTTGGGTAATCGGGTCTAGGGCTCTGTACCTATGCTAACAAAGCTTGTTAACATAGCATAGTTTTGGAAATATCTTTATTTTTTTCTTAAAAGGAAACTCATCATCTAACTAAAGGAAGTTACCAACTTTCTCTACAGTGATGATGAAATCTGAACTATAGGGAGAGAGAGAGGGGGGGGGGGGGGGCATGAGAATTCAACTAATTAAGCAAGGCAATAAAGGCGTGAGAATTGAACTAATTAACCAAGGTAATAAATCATATTAGCCCTACCTTTTGTATAGCAACCTAACACGTCACGATTACTCGTCTGGCCTACTATCGTCATTGTTAGGTGGGTTTACTCCAATGTACTTTCTCATCATGTAGGGTAAAGATTTTTCCATGCTATCAATTATGGATGTTCTCGATTAACTGTCTCCTAACAAATGGCCAATTCGCATCCACTAAAGGATATATTTTCTTGCATGGAGCATCTATATAAGCTACCTAGGGCATAAATAACATTGGGTATGACAACTAAATAAATCTCTTGACCCATGAAAATACCCTGCTAATATCGTGAGTTGGATAAAACACAAGTCCGAGCCTCGAGTGAATTGCTCGCACATGGAATTATTTGCGTTTGTTGAGGAGAGGAACTGAATTTCTGTCGTTAATATTCTAAGTTGAACTCTCGAGATTCCCTTAATATCTTCATTATGTGAACCCATACTGACTTCATTGTGAGATGTTATGGCTTGATACTAGATTACGTGCGCTCTTGCTTGCTTCCCATTGCGTCTTCGAAATTTGTTAAAATGCTTAAACATTAAACCACACATTTATTTAAGAGCTTAATTTTTTAGGATAATTAGAAATGGTCTCATAAAACCTCACATTTTATTAAAGCAAGAGGCCCTAACTTTACAGTTTTCCAAATCCCTTACTTGCTTCCCCATCATATATTTCCACATGTAGCACTAAGTTAAATTTCAACTTGAGTTCCGACCAAAAAAAAAATTCAACTTAAGTATAAGGGGAAATGTTAGAATATTCAAATTAGAAACGACAAATTTACTTAACAGTTTAAATTTTCGAACAATTAACAATGATTTCACAAAATCTCTCAAATTAATGAACAAAATAATTCGAGATAAGAATATATTGGAATATGCCTCAATAAAAGCAAGGGGAGTGGCAGATTTTCTTACCGATATAGCAAAACGATTTCCAAAGCAACAATAGAATCCATATTCAATTCGGGAGCAATTATTGCATTGCTCTCACCAAATCACCTCATCTTTAAACCTACTCTTCTAATGCACATTGGCAATCGAAGCCGAACTCCAACGCAAAAGCCCACCCACAAATCTGTCCAATCACTGCCCCTCAGAACTGGCTGACCCCACAGAGAATCTCGTAATTTCCTGCAAAACTCGAGGGCAATTCCACAATCCCGCCCCTATAAAATCCTCCTCGCTCTCACCCCTGAAAGTCCCCCGAGTTTCTCTCTCTATCGTCACTCGAGGTTAACCAGATCCGAAGGAAGAAGGAGACCCAGAAGTAAAGCCCAGCAAAAGGAGAGAACTGTCCATCGCTTTCCGGGGGAAAATGTCGGCTGGAATCGGGAAATGCAGCAAGATCCGCCACATCGTGAGGCTGCGGCAGATGCTGCGGCGGTGGCGGATCAAGGCGCGAGCCTCCTCCGCCGCCACCGCCGCCGGGGGCCGCGTCCCGGCGGACGTTCCGGCGGGGCACGTGGCGGTGTGCGTCGGGGAGGGGTGCAGGCGGTTCGTGGTGCGGGCGACGCACCTGAACCACCCCATATTCCGGAAGCTCCTCGTCCAGGCCGAGGAGGAGTACGGGTTCACCAACCACGGGCCCCTCACCATCCCCTGCGATGAGTCCTTCTTCGAGGAGGCCCTCCGGTTGGTCTCCCGGCCGGACTGCACCGCCCGGGCCGCCAACCTCGAGGACTTCCAGCGGCACTACTGCCACGCCGGCCGCCTCGACTTCTGGCCCGAGTCCCGGCCCCTGCTCCACGGGCTTGCCGAGAAGACTATCTGGTGAAACCCCCGCTAGAGACACGCAAAAAGCGTTGACCGAGACCGATGCCGCGGAGATCTTCACGTGTCGAAACGATCGCTTCGTCGTCTCTCTCGGCCCCGATGCAGAGACGGCAAGATGGACGATCGCGGGTCGCGTGGTGATGCTGCAAATCGGTCCGAGGAAACACGATTTGCGTGCCTAGCATTCCTCGAGCTCCGGTTGCTCGGAAATAGGAAAAGGGTAGCGGCTACGGCGAAGCAGAATGCGGCGGCTCCGGCCCGGGTTCGACTCAGTCCGAGTAAGGAAGGTGGCTGAGTTTTGGTTCGATGTGTACAGCGTGACTCGGGCGAGTTGGCGAGGGTTGGGTTGGGGGGTTTTACACTTTTGTCTTTTGACTTACCATTTGCCGAAGGTAAGTCTGATGGGGTTTTTTTTCTCTTTTTTTTCCTAAGAAGCATTAATTTTTTCTCTTTTATTTCCCCTAAATTTCGGGGGAGTAATTGTAATGTGATTATTTTCGGGTCGAGCTCGAGGGAGAAGGGTTGCTCCGGATGAGAATTCCTATGGAGATGGCAAAGAAAGGGGTGGAGACCGGCCGTGTCCCACCGAGTCGTCCTGAGTTCAAATCGGAGCGGAGGCTATCTCCGATGAGGCACCATAAAAGCCGCAATTCGAGCCGAATCGAAGCAAAGAGGAGGTCCTGAAGCTATTGAGCAGGAGGAGTGGATCTTTTGCTTCTTTTTTTTGCTTCCTTTTTTCTTTTTAATTTTGTAAATTATGTAATTTATTGATTGATTAATGGGAAAATTAAGGAGATTTTCGGCGCGAATGATTCTCTATGAACAGCTAACTTGAATAATTGGCACGGCCATTTTTAAAGCATCGAGAAAAATAAGAGAAAAAAGACCTTTTCGTGCCCGTTGTGTGGTGGCAGCAAGCCATGTGAAACCCTGGGGAATTTTTGTTCTTCTTTTTGTTTGTTTTCGAAAGTGAGCACCCAGCCAATGCGACTTTGTTTCGCCTGATTCTCTCTCTCTCTCTCTCTCTCTCTCTCTCTCTCTCTCTCTGTGTTCATTTCACTTTCGAAAAGAAAATTATATGCTTTCTCTCGTTTGTTTTAGAAGACTTTTGGTCTTTTAGGTAGATCGATTGTTCATACAATCTTCTATATCAATGTGAAGCCACATTTGTGAGTCAAGTCGATCCAAAATTGATGTTATCTTTTGTAAAGTTGGAGGACCATGCATCTTCTTAATAGATCTTCAAAATGCGTAATCTATCCAACAGGATAAATCCTAAAGAGTGAAATTGTAAATCAAATTGATTGGATTATGACTCTATATAAAACATATCTTTTATATTTTCTTTAATTTTTTAGTTTCAAAATTTATAGTAAGTATAAGAGGGACATAAATAAATTGATGCTTAATGATATGGATACGAGATCTAAAGAGATTGAATCCAACAATTAATATAGTCAGAGAAAATTCTTGGAGGGACAGAGTGTTATTTTAAGACCAATTGAAGGAGCGGTTTTGTGTTAGAACCATAAATTTTGTATCATATTTATCTATAGAACTATATGAAAATTCTCTAATTCTTTGGAGTTAATATGTGGAGCTTTATAATCATCTATCTAATTTCAGCCTTACGTAATTTAAACTTTACTTATGTACGGCATGGCCAAATATACTTTTATTTTTAACTTTAGTTTTGGTATGTAAAAACCTAAACCACTAGAAATACTTTTTAACTTTTTGAATCTGAAAATCCTGATATTTTCTGAAACATATAAATATGATAATTTTTCATATAATTAAGCCAAACTTAAATATATCTTTTAAAACTTTTAGCAGAAAAATATTTGCTTTGGTGAAGCGTAAAAGATTGCGCCTTTCATCTTCTATTGCGCTGCTGAAAATCCTCCTGTCTTCCAAGCAGAGCAGTTCAAATTTTGAATGGGAATCCGGAATTTTCACCTGCGTGGATTGTATAAATAAAAGAAATTCCACATGATTTTCGAGTCATTCTTGTTTCTGAGCAACAATTTAAAAAAAAAAAAATATGGGAGGAGCTTTCTGTGCCAAAAAAATAAAGAGTCGTGTCAGTCTGTCAGACACCGTCCCTCGTGCCAACAAATGATGGAAAACCTTTCTTTGACTATTCCCTACCCTCTTTCCTCTCCGGTAAGCTTTCTTGACTTGCAGCTGAAGGGGTCAAGATATTAAATTTATCAAATTTAAAATCCGTTTATTACGTGAAAAATAAATTTTAAAATATAATAAATTATATCAATTTAGATAATTAGTCAACAAATATGTTCATTAACATAATTATTTATATTTTAAATTTTGATTGATGAGAAAAATATTTTTCTTTGATTCACTTTTGTAACAATACAAATAATTAATTATAGGAAAATATTTCATAAATATTTTATTATTTATTTTCCATAAAACAAACACACATCCACCTATGAACTTTTACGTTTTTCAGTTCCATCTAAGTAAATTTTTATTCATTCATATGGTTTTGTATACATGTGGTTTTAGTCAAAATATAATTTTAAATTTTTGAATTGAATTTTTGTGGCAAAAAAAATTGTATATTTCTTTTCTAATGATGATTGGTTTAAAATTTGCATAAATGTTGAATCTTGGTGGACTCATCATATTGTTTGTATTAGAGAGAGAGACGTGCTGATAAGCCAATCATGGCATCTTAAATGATGAGCCTTTGACCAATTTAGGAACTTTGCACTTGCTATGTTTCATGGACTGCGTTCATAGTATATTGCCTTCTGATGCTCCCAAAAGATTTAAAAAAAAAAGAAATTAAAAAAAAAACAGAAAAAGATATTATCTGAAATCGCCGGATTAGGCTGGGATCTCTTTTCTAATAGGATGATTATTTATTTAATTTTTTTTTTTATGGATCACGACTATAAACCATGTAATATCTGTTTCGATAACCCGAACATTATGCGAGCCTCTCTTTTTTTTTTTTTTTATATGAGCGATCTAATAATTATTGCATTTCAGGAGAAGAAATTAATAGACATATGGAACCACATGAGAAGTACTTGAGCGGCAACCAATGTAGCATGTGATTTAGTATTTTGTTATTATTAGATTCTCTTATGACTATGTAAATATAGGTTTAAAAGAAAGTTCAACTCCTAGGTAAGTTTTCACATTGTCCTTTCTATTTTAAGGCCACGTTTGATAACGTTTTTATTTCTTAGTTTTTATTCTGGCTAATAAAAAAATTAATTAGAGAATAGATTTGGAATAGTAATAAAAAGCAAAAGCAATATATTGTTTTTTTTTTAGGAACAAAAAGAGAAACAAGCTTTACATAACGTAATGCTCATCTTTATATAATCAACACAAGGTCCAGATGAGGCCCACATCCAAACCGGGTCTCCTAACCTAATTCGAGTCCCCCCATTTTTGGAAATAAAAAAAATTCAAAAAATGTAGAAAAAAACTAGAAATTAGATTTTGATTAATTTTACTAGATCTAAATGTGAGCTCTAGTTTAGAATTAATTTAGCATAAAAATGTGAAAATTAAATAAGCTATTAGGACTTTATTATATGGATTTTTGAATGCCATGTTAGAATATCTTGATCAGTTAAATTTTTACAAAAGTCTAGTTTTATCTAAACATAAATTATTAAAACTCAACTAAGGATTTTATTATTAAATGAAAAAATTCGGAATAGAAATTTTTAGGGACGTACCTAATACATTTATATTTTTTTTTTCTATTTCAGGGTTGGAAATTTTATATAGCTACCAAACGCTTTCTTCTGTTCAAAAACTTATTCAATGAATAAAATAAAATAAAAAATTAGTTTTGAATAGAAATTGTTCCTAAGAATAGAAGTATTATCGTACACATCCTAAGAGTCATACTTTGAACTTCAAAAAGATAATACAATTTAGTCCTTCAGCTTGTATTTTGTTACCCTCCTCGACTCCTCTAAAATTCTTATTTTAGCACTTAGCAGGACACATGCATAATCATATCACTTCCAAAGGTTTAGAGTGCAACTCCTAATATTTTGTGCCAACACCCTTTCTATTTTTAGGCTCCGTTTATTCAGAAAAATATTTTATTCATTTTTTGGCATTTGGTTCGTTTAAGAAATTTTCTAGTCTACAAAAGAAAAAATCTATATTTAAATTGAAGAAAATGATTTCCTCTTTAAAAAGTCTAATTTATTTTTTTCCAATATATGACTAGGTTTTAACTCTTGACCCAAAACTCTATGATTAGGGATGGCAACCCCAATGTTGATTTTCGAGTCGACATCTAAGACTAGGTCTCTGACACTTGGACCTAGGTCCATCAAGGTTGAGTTCGGGTGCGTTTGGGAACTATTTTTGGGGAAAGTCCTTGGGAAAATGCAAAGACCTTGGAGTTAAAGGTGTTTTTTAAAATGCAAATGTGTTTGGTAAATTGTACTTTGAAAGCCCCTTTGTGAAGTACTTTGAACAAAATAGTGTTTGGGGAATTGCATTTACAAAGATCTTTGTGATTAAAAAAAAAAAATTGGCAAAAGAAAAATTAAAAAAAATTGACCAGCAAGGGCAGCAACCGCCGGCGACCTCCGGCGACCTCCGGCGACCTCCGACTACCTCCGGCGACCTCGGATATGAGGCGATGAGGTCGCGCGACGCCGTTGCGACCTCCGGCGACCCCGGATCTGGGGCGGCGAGTTCGCGCGACGCCGCCTCGACCTCAGGCGACCCCGGATCTGGGGCGGCGAGGTCGCGCGACGCCGCCTCGACCTTCGGCGACCTCGATCCGGGCGTCGAAGTCGCGGAGGACCTCGCCGCCCGGATTTGGGTCGCGGTGGGGTCGCGCGACCTCGCCGCCCGGATCCGGGGCGGCGAGGTCGCGGAGGTCGCACGGTGCCACCGCGACCCAGATCCGTGGGCGGCGAGCGCGACCCAGATCTGGTCGCCGCTCGAGCCTCCGGCACCAGATCTGGTCGCGACCAGACCTGCAACTAGGTGGGTCACGCGGCGCCGGTGAGCTCCGTGCGGAGGTCGTGGTGCGGCAGGCGACGGTCACCGGCGACCGCGTGCCTTTTGGCCACTAGAGCTGCGACTTGCGGAGGTCGCCCGAAGCTCCGACGAAGATCGCGTAGGTCGCGGTGTCTCTCTACGCCCGGAGAAGATGAACAGTGCTCGACAAGGGCACGCATCCGGAAAATCCAAAAATTCGTGAGGATAATTTTGGAAAAAAAAAATGTGAACAGTGCGGGCGTGGCATGCCGAAAATGCCGAAAGCCCAAGGCAGGTCTCCCCCTGCCTTGGGCTTTCAGCCTTCAAAAGGCAAACTTTCAGCTAAGGATCTTTAGAAATTTTTTTCCCAAACGCCTGTTTTTAGCCCAAAGGGCTTTGGAAGCCCAAAGTTGCTTTGAAAAGCCGAATCCAAACGCAGCTTTCATGGCCTTAGTGCCTGTGCCCAAAAGCCCGGTGCCCTCGTTCAAGTCCCTCAAGGCAAAGCCCAAGCCCTCAACACCCACACCTAGGTCCATCAAGGTCAAGCTCGATGTTCTAGCCTATGAAGAAGCAACACTCTCTAAGGGTCTTCATGTCGTGTCAAATACTTCAACATATGTTCAACATTCTTTGACACTCGGTCAATATGCATTTAAAAATCCGACATCTGTTTAACATTTTCAACACTCTCTAATACTCACATCTAGAATTTTGACATATGAATCCAGAATTTCGATACTTAATTCTGACATATACAAAGTCAATTTTAAAAAATTTTAGTAAATGAGGAATCAAAATATAAATATGTGAAATAATAAAAATAATAAAAATAATAAAAATAATAAATTGGGAAAGAAGAAAAACCTAGTCTTCTCTTCTCTTCCGTCTCTCACTTTTCACGACACACAATTCATCCCCAAGTTTTTTTTTCTCTTCTCTTCTGACACACTCTAATATATGAGTCCAAAATATGGATTGTTTTTTTTACTTCAAATTTTATGGATTATTGGAATGGAATTGAATTTGTCAAATTAAAATAATAAATAATATTAACAAATGGTGGATTAATGTTTTTAGTGTAAATTCATCTTAGACTCTTTTTATTATTTATGAATTTGATTCAAATAATTATAAAAATTTATAATAATGTACATTTAATATAAAACGTGTCATAACATGCTAGAATTGTTTTTTTTTTTAGAAACAACATGTCAGCATGTCGTGTTGTGTGTTAGTGTCAATACTATTTAGGCCCCAGCATTCAAGTTAGGGTTCAAAGGTTGAGCGTGGGATCTCGATACTCAAATTAGGATCCCCAACACCTGGGGGCTAGGTCCACAAAGGAGGTGTTTGTGTCCATCGAGTACATGCTTGGGACCCTAATGATCGCGTTTGGGTCCATCAAGGCTAGGCATGGGACCTAGGTGCCCATGCCCTGATCCCGAGCACATGGGTTGGCTATCATGGATGGTCCTCAACCTAGGACTCCAGTGCCCATACCCAATATTTTAGTTGTTTATGCACAAGTTATTAGCACCTGAATAGTGTATATCTATTTAGGAAAACCAAATCAAGTTTTTCATGCCAAACGACGAAAAAATATTTTTTATTTTCTTTTCAAGTTTCAACCAAACACCAGTCAACACACCATAATATAGTCATTTTCCTAGAAAATAACTCAATGGAAAATATTTTCCAGAAATTTCATATTTTTCACAAAACAAACAAAGCCTTAGTTCAAATCAAATGACATATGAAATTCACAAAAGGAAAAATTACTATCATCCATATTATTTAATCTATTCGGTTGAAAACTTAAAAATTCGAGAGCACAAATAAGAATGTACTTGTTTCTTATGAAACATCCAAAAAAACAATAGGCACATTAGACAATTTAAAAAAAAAAAAATCTAAATTGCCATCTTTTAGGTGGACAAGAAATATTGCATATTTTCTCAATTAACAGGCACATTATGACAATTGTTTTTTCTAATTTCTTCATATCACTCCATTATTTGTAAATCTATCATTTTAAAAAATGATATGGTAAAATTTAAGGTTGATGGTGACAAATTTTTTCTTTTTTGTATGTAATTATTATTGAATTATCTGATTTCAAAAAGTACATTTGATACAAAACTTAAGCAGAAATTTCACTTTTTCACAAGAGAGTCCTGTGCACAGCGCATTTTAGCCAGAAAGGTTAGTCGCGCCCTGATAATTTATTTATTTATTTATTTGGAGACGGGATAAATGGTTTTTTTTTTTATAAAAAAATTGGAAGTAATTAGCCTGTACTCCCTCAAAGCTACTAGGTAAATGGAATTTTCCCCAAAATTTACGTATATCAAAGTAACTCAATTCCACAAGAGTCTTGAAAATGCGATTTTCATGATAATTTTTCTAACTTGCACTTCTTTTAAGACGATCTGCTTGTTGTTTTCTTGCTAACTGATATGTGAACTAATATATCTTTAAGGAATAAAATTTGCAATTGGCGAGTGGCAATTGATGGTTGCTAACACATTCTTCAATCAGTGGATTACTCTCACAAATCATTTCGCCGACGAACCTTGTCAAATATGGGTGAGGGCCTACAAGTCCTCAGCTTGTGGTCAGTGAGGGTCTCGGCCCCTAGCTGAAGTTGAGGCCCAGCGACCTTGTCATCCATTCCCTCACCATCACCAATCCTTCCTAGCGATGGTAGGGTGGTGATGGCAAGGCTGCAAGCTCTTGCCTATGTTTTCCTTATTCTTTTTTTTCTTTTATTATAATTTTTTTTAAAGTTTACTTATATTTTAGGGATATCTTCATTACAATTTTTAAAATTTGTTACGAAAGTGCAATTGAGCGTTAAAACTTATAAAAAGTACAATAAAGTCTTAAAACATGTCAAGTTAGTTTAATCGAGTCATTTCGTTAATTTTATCCAATTTAGCTAATGGAAAATTTTAATATGGCATTTTTTTCTCTATATTACGTGGCGATGACATGGCTAAAATGACGTTATTTTGGTTTAAACATGATTTTTAATATAAATTTTATTTGAATTAAATTTGAAAATAAGGTTTTTAAAAAAAAAATTAAATGGAGAAACTAGGTGGTGTGGCTCACCAGCCATCCCCCACCCTCGTGTCTTGGCGATTGTGAGGTGACGACGGTGGCCTAATTTCTCCCTTTTGTCTTTTTCAATATAGCTTATTTTAAAATATAATTTAAATAAAATATGTATTAAAAATTAGATTTAAACCAAAACGAGATCATTTTATCATTATGTTTTATGATTTAGCCACATAGGAGAGAGAAAATAGAAAAAAAAAAAAAGAGCCATGTCAATATTTTTCGTTAGCCACCTTGGACGGAGATACAAAAGGACTCAATTGCACCAATTTGACAAGTTTTAACTTGATTGTACCTTTTTAAGTTTTTAAGTCTTAATTACACTTAAGTGATAAGTTTTAAGACTTCCGGTGAACATATCTCTATTTTTTGGGTTAATACCCTAAAAAACCTCAAATTGGTATACGTATGACAAATTTATTCCAAACTGTTTTTTTACCATGAAAAACCCCAAAGTAGTACACGTGTGACAAATTTACCCCGACTGATCATAAAAAACCTTAAAATAGTATATTTATGACAAATTTATCCTAAAATAATTTATTTGACCACTAAACAAACTGATACATTTATGACAAATATAGCCCACGTTAATTGGATTAATACTACAAAAAAATCATAAAAATTGTAAACTATGACGAATGGAGAGTAAAATCCCAAATTGGTATACCAATCAACTGTCACGTGTAATTTAATTTAATAATTTGACAGTAAAATTGAATGAAAACTAACATAGGGTAAATTTGTCACAAGTGTACCAGTTTAGAGTAAATTTGTTAAAAGTGTACCGGTTTAGGATTTTTGGTGGTCAAAAAATTAATTTGGGGTAAATTTTTCATATGTGTACCGGTTTGGGGTTTTTAAGGGTATTAATCCTTTTTTTTACTATAACTTAAATAAAAATTTGTATTAAAAAAATCATATTTGGACAAAAACGATGTCATTTTAGCCACACCAGCGCCATAAGGATAGACCAAATATAATATAAAAAAGAAGAAGCCACGTCAATATTTTTCATTAGCCAAATTGAATGGAATTAACAGAAAATTTTGATTGCACCAATTTGACTAGTTTTAAGATTTAATTGTATTTTTTTTTTTTTTTTTTTTTAAGTTTTAGGAGTCAATTGCATTTTCTTGATAAGCTTTGAAACTTTAATGCACTTATCCCTAAATTGAATGAAAAGTGGAATAATAATCTTTTTTTTTCTTGAAGATTGAGATAAAATAATAAAAGAGAACTATTGAAAATGATTTTAGCTTGCGACTTTAAATTTACTTTTATGAAGTAATCTTTCAAAACACACCAAAAGTTAATTATCACATTAGTATATCACTTAAAACCAAAGACAATCTTCTCAAGGGTCATGAGTTCATACTTATACATATTATATACGATAATATCGAGAGATAATGTTTCTTGTCTAGTCATTAATTAGTCACCAAGCGTGTGCTTTGCGCGGGCATACCTGGAGCTTTGCATTTTGTCAGCATATCCAGGTTTGTACTTTTATTATTTTTATCAGTTTAGCATATTACTGTTGTCACTTATGATCTCAAGAATGTTACCGCTTGTGTTATTTGAGGTAATTATAATAACAAAAAAAAAACCATAAACCTATTACATTTATGTCAATCGAATCATAAATATTTTCACATTTTGCAAGTTGAGTTTATTTGGCCAATTTAAGCTTAAAATTGGTAATATGGACACCAGTTATCCTATGTGGCAATGATTATTTTGGTTTTTTCATTTTTTGACTAAGGCTGATAAGGTCATTGGCTGACTTTTGCCAACCACAAGCAAGGGCAGGGATGCCCTTGTTGTGGCCAGCGAGGGTTGGCTGGTGATTGTTGCTTGCCTTTAGTCGAAAAAAGAATAAAGAATAAAGAAAAGAAGACAAGAAGAAAAATTAATAAAAACTATAAAAAAATCTACGTCAACATTGTTCATGTCACATAGACTCGTTGGTGTTCACATCAATGATTTTCGGCTTAAATTGATCATATATACGCAATTGACAGAAAATGTTTATAACTAAAATGATACAATTGTTTGACTAAAATAAATTGGCACAATTAAAATGTTTAGGACTAACTAAACAAAAGTCCAATAGGTTTTTGACTTTTTTAATGATATTCCTAGTGTTATTTCTAAGAAATATGTTGGACCTGCATCTGTGTTTGATCACTAAAAATGAAATTCCTTTATTAAGTTAAACATCAGGAAAATGCTTAAAGTTAAAAGCACAAAAGGTAGCATGTAAGTTTTTAAAATTAAAATCTAGGTAAAATGAATATATGATGGAAATCAGAAAAGAAAGGTTTTAAAACTATAATGTTGGCGAGTTTAAGTTTATTTTTATTTGGGAAGATGTATACCCTGATCCGGTGCAATACTCCTTCGGATGAAAGTTTAGTTCAATTTTTATGATGACAAGGTTAAAACTCAAGACCATCTTTCTTTATCATGATTTGAAGTGAATCGCTAGTTCTTGATAAATGGACGTCAAAAGTAAGATATAGACATGAATGATAATTCAAAAAAGTTTTATTCGCAAAATTATATGAAAGCAAATAAATTGGAAATATAATAAGCCATATTTAAAATAGCTAAAACTTGTTAATTTTTTTTATTCTTGTTTAAATTAAGTGGATTTTCCTTTTAATATGCTATACAATGTTTTTTTTTAATTTTTTTATTTTATTTTGAATGGATCGAGTAATGGGATACAAAAACGACATGAATATAAATTAGCTACGATTTATTATCATTTGCGTTGTATTTTGTAATTATATCAAAAGAATTAAGTAGAATATTTATCAATTCATGCAGTAGGTATACTTTATATTAAACGTACTTTTTATTGGAAGATATATTTTATTTTTCGTTTATTAATATTTAATTTTTAAAATTTTTTTCTTTTATGACTTTTTCTTTGACTAATTTTATTGTCATTTCTAGATAAAGTGAGTTTATCTGTAAATTAAATAACGTAATGAATTAATATATATTTTCAGATAGAGATAATGTTATAGGAATATTTTTCATCTTGTTTGATTTCCATTTCGGTTTTCTAAATAAATCTTTGTTCTTTTACTAATTTAATTGTAGTAGTTCAATTAATTAAAATAGACGTAGTCACGTGGTCCAAGTAATTCCAACTCTAGACCAACATCAAATAAAATTCCGATTTCGCACCCTAAAAATTTGAAAAAGTTCAAATTTAAAGAAAAGAGGACTCCAAAAACGTATCCAACAAAAAGGAGATATTCGGAAGCGGAAAAAGAGGAGAGAGATTCCTAAAGAAATAGAAATAAGGTAAGCCCAAGAAAGAAAAAATTTCTCCTTTTTGTTGGACGAACACAACAGTAACGGTCCACCGCGTATATACAAAGAAAGTATTCCTTGAAAATGATGGGAAAAAGGAGAAGAAAAAGACAAGGTTGTAACTTGTTCCTAAGATTCGACCCAAAAAAAAAAAAAAAAAAAAAAAATTGGTACTGGGAAAGCACACCACATGTGACCCCTTTTGACTTAATGGCTTGAGGCCTAGGTTTTATGAGGTTTCTTTTAGCCTTAGATGATTGTCCAAATTCCATTTCTTTTTAAAAAAATGATTTAACTATTATTTTTTAAAAGATATTCACTTGTTTTGCTTATAAAAACGAATGAATAAAAATGGTTTTCATTGTCCATAAAAATATTAGAGTAATATTTTTGATAATAATTATATTTTTTATTGATTAATTATTTAAGAGACATGCGTGAATAATTTTTAAATTTTTTTTGAAACATTTATTTTTTGTGAAGTAAATGGAGCTCAAGAAGAGTGATTGCTACTCGACAAAGTACAACAGGTGAAAGTGGGAGTGTGACGTGGGAGTCAAATGCTCATAATTTTATTCTAGGGAGCTTAAACCTCTAAAGTAGGAGATTGGTACTTTAAGGGCTTGTTTAAGGTGTGTATGACAAAATTTTTATTTCTCTATTTTTTTGTTTTTCTATTTTTTAATAGGTTTGGAATAAAAATTTGTTTGGTAACGCAATTTCGTTTTTCTATTTTTAGAACATATTTCTATTCCGAAAATAGATTTAGAGGAAAAATCAGAAGTTAAAATTTTTAATTTTTCTATTTTTGGAACAAAAGTGAGAAGTGAAAACTTCGTTCATTGCCCACTTGCCACTTGTTGGACTGCCGGACGCTGGCCGCCACCCCCTATAAATAGAAATTTTATTCTATTATCAAACGAATTTCTATTTCAGAAATAGAAATTTTGAGTCATTATTAAATGCATTTTTTTTTTTGTTTTTGCTCAAAAACTTGTCTAGGAAATAGAAATTGATTTCTAGAATAGAAATATTATCATGCATACCCTTAGTAACCATTTTATTCCCGAGAACAATTTTTGTTTAGAATTTTTTTTTATTTTGTTCTCTAGACGAGTTTCTGAATATTTAAAAATATTTAATAATTATTCAAAATTTTTATTTCTGGGATATAAATGTGTTTGGTAGGACCTCAAATTTTTGTGTGATTTAGAATTTCTTTTAATTTTTAAATAATTTTATTACATTTTTCTCTCTCTTTTTTTTTTTTTTTTTTTTCTCCTTCTTCCTTTGATTGGTCACTAGCCAGCAATTGGCTAAATGAGGGCCATTGACCTCGTGGAAGTGTTATCGAGCCCTGGCGAGGCCAAGCCTCCCTGACGGTTGGACAAGCTGAAGCTCACCAAATTCTAGCTGAGGCTAGCAGCTAGCCAAAGGAAGAAGGAGAAGAAGAAATGAAAAAGAAAAAAAAAGGACTTAATTCTAGAGTTGTTCCCGAGAATAAATAATTAACTTTTTTCTACTTTTTGATTATATTATAAATCTATTCCTAAGAATAAAAAAAAATTATCAAACAAATTTCTATTCTTCTATTCTTTTTTTTTCTTGTTATGAGGAACAAAAAAATAGAATTAGACATTATTTAGCAAATTATCAAACATGGCCTAACTTTCTTTCTTTCTTTTTGGGTCCTTCATCATAAATCTAATCAAATTAAGTTGAATCCACTCCATCTTTTGTAACAATCTGACTCAATAAGGGCAAGAAATGGTCATTAGGGTACGAGGCTTGGACAAGGAGTAACTTTTGGCAAGCTTATATGATAATTAAGGGGGCAAGAATAGACCGAAATATGCACCAAATGAGAGGAAAATGATTATGAGATGGGTGTGTGTGTGAAAATTAAAGTCAACTCATGAATGTGTTGTTCATTAAATTCTAAATGTAAACAAACGTGTCGAACAAGTAATATAATGATAAGAAAGAATATTATCCCATAGAGATTGATGATTTTTAACATTAAAAATGAAATAATTCTAAAATTTATCTAACTGATCAAAATAATATTGAGAATAAATTAAAATTGACAATCTTAGCTTCAAAATTTCGAAACTAAATGCAATTAATTAATCAAATAAATGTGTTAAAACATTCAATTTTATCATAACCACTATATACGAATTTCAGATCATTATATATGCAAGAATGATACCAAACATGTAATAGCGGAATTTCCTCATCTATTTAGTATCCTATCTCTAGGTATAATAATCTACTTAGTTTATCAATCCATCATATCTCTATGCAAATTTAAATAAGTATAAGTGCATTAAAATTTGTAAACATTCTTGATTTATAACGAATCTTTTTGGATCACCCTATTACCAAAAGCCACACAAAAAATATAGTATATCTCTATACAGTTTAATTCATGATTATATATTATAAGAAGCGATTGAATATTATTACTTTTCAATCTCAAACATGCACATCGGATCATTTAAATGTAGGCTAATCACTTAAAAGCATTAAACACAATAATATGTAACTGTTGACACATAAATTTCGTCATTTTACTTAAAATTTAATTGCATGTAAAATTAGGAATTAGTTGCTAAAAAAAACGTTGAAGGGGCCAGGTCAGGCCGGATCTAGCCTTGACTCGGCCCGCCTTTTTCTTTGTCTCGCGCGGGGGCCCGGCCCAACCGTTTTCCTCCCCCTCGACATCCTTTGCACGTGACCTACAAGAAAAGCAGGGAGAAAAAGCAAAAGAGGGCAACACGATAGAGTGGGGGGAATTGGAGAAGAGAGTGAGGACCGAGAGGAGCAGAGGGAGAAGAGAGCGAGGACCAAGAGGAGTAGAGAGAGAGAGAGAGAGAGAGAGAGAGAGAGAGAGAGAGAGAGAGAGCATGCGAGTAGGAGGAAAAAGCAGAGGAAAAACCGAGTGGGGAGAGGAACGAAGGGGCAAATCCGAGGAGGCATCGTCGATGCTGCTTGATGCTGTTCAAGCCGCTACCCTCCGAACGCCGTCCCCTGTAACCCGAAGCTATAGCACCCATCACTGCTGCCCTCTAAAAGCCGACCTACAGCATCTCGCTGTCGCTACTTCTGACACCAAGCCAACTGAGACCAGAGAGAACGAGAGGATGAACTTGGAGCCCCAGATCTGAAGATCCAAAGCAGGGGGTCAGCCAAAGGCCCAGATTCGATCGCATTTGATCCGATTTTAGGAGTCGATTGAGCTCCACCGCATCATTGTCCGAGCTGCTATTGCCCTTCGTCTCGACGAGCTGATTGTTTATTCTTGCTGAGCCGTGCTGAACACTTGCAGCTGTGAGCTTCGCTGTCCCAAGCTCCCCGCCTCAACCTGACGTTGCTGTAGCCTTTGCAACCGCAAGCATCGTCGTGCCAGCAGTTGAAGCTTTGCCCTCCGACCCTAATGCCATCTAAACCGTTGCCCTTTAGCTCCGGACACCGTCGCCATTGCCGCCTTGCCGCACCAACCACGATCCGCTCGTTCACCCCTCCCCTTCCCCCCCACCCCCGATGAAGCCGCCGCTACTTCGCTGCTCCGCCAAGCCGCTCTGCGTTGTCACCGTCAAGCCCGTTAGCACCGTCGTCAAGCCCATCACTGCCGTCATCAACGTCACCAAGAAGCCCTAGGGTTTTGACCAAAAGTCCAGTCGGGTGCAGGTCATGAATCAGGTAGGGTTTTGGCCGGTCCGGGCTTGTTTGTTCTCGGGGCTTGGGCCACTCTTTCGGCTAAGTTTTAATTATAGTGCCATCAATTGTTAGGCTTAGTTTTGTGCGAACTGGGTTTATTTTAACAAATTGGGTTTAGACAATTTGAAAAAGCCCTATTACAAGAGGATTGGGCCCCTCTGGTTGGGCCCAATCCCGGCTACACGAAGGCCCGACCACCTCTGGTCGAGCTTGGGCCTTTTTTGAGCGGGTTAACCAACCCGCCCCCAACTGAATCGAAACCAGGTTTGGTCTTTGATCGGGTTGAACCCGGGTCAGGTTGGACTAGACCGAACCCTATTTGGCCAGAAAAAATATATTATTAATATTATTTTTTTAAAAAAATTAAAAATTAAAATTAAAAAATTAAAAAATTAAAAAAGATTTCGATAATCCAAAATGATGAGGTTTGGTTAGGAATTGCCATATATTGGGGTTTGGTTAGGAATTGCCATATATTGTCTTCTTAGTGTAATTAGGCTTTAATTTGCACGTATTTTGATTATATCGTATGTTTAATTTGCATATCCAATTATATTTAATTGCACATTTTTAATTTTACTTAAATTAGGATCTTGATAGATATGATTGTTACTTTAATGATTGTGCACCAACATGATCACATCGCATGTTAGTGGATAGATATAAAATCAATCCAAACTGCTTGACAAAAATAATTTCTTTTAAAATGAATAAGATTAGGTACCGAAAGGGTACTAATTAGTTAATTAATGTAATCAAGTCTTTGATCCTAGATTATTTGGTTGTGTAGGAAGTGAGGTACACTCTCATGCCTCACTTGGTTTCTAGCTGACCCCAATAGGCTAGTGGCGACTCCTTTTTGCAAAATTTTTAAGAATATCCCAACATTACACGGGGTATGAACTTGCGAGAGCCCACGCCTAATCATGGGCCATAGGCCCGTCCTTTAGGCAATACCCTTAAACCTACTCTCTCCCCTAGAGGAGTAGGTTGCGACAGGAGTAGGTTGCGACAGCTTGACGACTTCGTTGGGGAGTGGTTTTAGACCTTAGAGGACTTAAGCCAAAATTGATCTTGTTCAAAAATATTATTGTTTGGCAGCGAAGATTCCAAGTATGCTCATAATATTAAAGGTGTTAAATTTTTTTGCAGAATGGGAGGTATAAGGGGAAATGTTTGCTCACATTTGTCTTGTAAGAAGGTGAAAGAATGTATGGTTTATTTTTTATGTATGCAGTATTGTTTGCCTATAAATTGTGGTGCATGTATCCTTTGCATTGTACTACTATACCCTAACACACACAACCCATCGCTGGACCTGGGCCACATAGGATTTCTTAGGATGGTGTCGAGATGGATACCACACTAACTACAACCATGTAGTACGAGTGGTCCATTTCGACTCCAAAATTTATTTCTTGATGTCAAAGGTCCCCACCCTGGTCTGCAACCACGCGACACTAGTTGGTTCTTTGATGAAACCGAAGTCATGGGTAACCCAACCTAGCCGCGACCTTGTTGGTTTGGTCCGGTGATCCTATGGCTCCATTTTGAGCCACATAGAGTAGAAGTTGAACCACATCCCATGTGCATGTCTGTGTAATTGAAAAAAAAAAAAAAAAAAAAAGAGAGAAAAGTCATCCCCACTATAAGTATCATTCTTCTTTTTTATTTGTTTTTTAATTAAATTTTCATCTTGAAATTCGCGGAAATTAATCGAATGCCCTCAGTGTTGTAGGCTTATGATTAAAAAAAATTGGCAATCACTCTTGATAAGTGAACATTAAATGCAAGTTCTAAACACTTTGATTTGGCCTTATTGAACACATGGTTTTGTTTACATTTCTAGTTATTAGCTCAAATTCACATCTTGAAAGAAAAAAAAAAAATTCAAGTTGCGATTATACATTGGGGCACAAAAATTGAAATTGCATTTTTAATCAAATTCTCTCCATTTTGTGTATTGATTTCTTAAAACAAAAATCACATCATTTTTCCTAGAAGTAAAATTATAAATCAATCTTCCAAAAGTCAATGCTACCTTTGCATATGAAACTTTTGGAATAGAGTGGATATTCAATTGATAGCCATCGATCGATCTTTTAATGATGCCCCTTCTCTTATGATAAAATTTTGGCGAAATACTAAAACCCTGTAATAAGGACTATCGGGTATGTACTGTCGCCTTGATTTCATTGTAAGAGGCGACCTCATTAAGAGATCATTCTCTCATTCATATATTGACATTGTCTTCTTCTCACAGGATGCGAATAACGGCCACTCTTTGACATTTTCTCATTTGACCGTACAAATAAGAGGACTTTCAAGCTAGGATGGGGATTTATTTTTGCACTCATCTATTTTGTTGAAGTTGTGTTGGAAATGTCACCATCAAGTTAACTACTCACCATCTTCATCTTTTATGGGCATCCAACCTTTGCATGGAGATGATTATTGGTGGTATGTAAGACTAAGACAATACTTCAAGATTTAGATGTATACAAAAGAGAATCGATCATCAAATGTTGCCCTCGAGTAAAAGGTGGTAATCGTTCCAAGTTAAATTTGATTTATTTTAGGAATGACTTGTCTCTCCATTTGTGCACAATTTCATGAGGCAAATATCTAGCAAATAACAAGACTACGTGCAGACAACCTAGGCCGGAACTACACAATCTCTAAAAGGAAAAGAATAGACTCGAACAAAACAAAGACTTTCAGACAAAATGCGATGGAGCAGCAGTCAATTTTTTTTTTATAAATTTTTTAAATATCTCTCCTTCCCCACCAATGAAGTGTGTTGGGACAAAATAATCGAATTCATCACAAAAGGATAAAAGACAATGTCCCCAAATGTGGAAACAATGAGCAATCCCCATCCTTTCAAAGCAAGATCTTGAAAAACACATCTCATGATCCATATATAAAATTTTCAAGCTCCTTGTCATCTAAACGTCTCTTTAAAAAGAACATTTGAAAAAACAGGAATTAAACTTTGTAAATTGTTGTATACAATAAAGAAATGCTTTTCATGGATAAAATCAGGGTCACACGGCCATTTTTCAATCAATCCTAACCACTTCAGGGAAAGTTCATACCTGAAGAACAAAAACACGTGAAGGGTAATTTGTGTCGATTCCAATTGCTCATTTTGATAGCATGTCTGCCATGATTCTTTTTTTTTTACTTTGATAAGAAGACATCAGACACTTAAAGGCAAATACAAGTGAAGGGTAATGTCTGTTGGAGAAATCTTCCTTGAGTGTTTTGAAGCTGACAAAATGTTTCTATCAGTCTAATCTGAAGACTTGTAGACTCTTTCATCAAAGTCTGAAGACCTCCGGGCTGCCAAACTCAAGACTCAAAGTCTATCCTCATTGACAGTTTCTAGTCCATTGAAGAAGACTTATCCAAAACTGGATGTTTCGTTAAGGATTTGACTTTATCGACTGGAGAAGATCTCTTGGCTGAAGATAGCATGTCGGAATCCTTTATTCAAATTAAGTTTGATTCAGGGATTGTGGATCCGTTGATTGCGAAATATACTTGGAAGGTTCTACTTATGGAAACCGAGATCCTGATTGTATGGGCGAGCAGGATTGATGGGCTATCGTCATGTTCCTTAAATAGCTCGAAGATCTTCCTAATTGATTCTGTCCAATGGGTAGATTGGAAGAATTTCTTTGGTAAGTGCCAATGGGTATGATGGCATAAAGGAGTATACAAGGAAGACGTTCCAGTTGTTTGAGTGTGTGCGCGATAGAAGAATTCCAAAGTCTGAAGCTCTTTGTTCTTAGTCAATTCATTTGTTGAGTGAAATCTTGTACGCAAAAGAGAATCTATATCTTTGAGAAACCTTGAGGAAGTGTGGTAGAGTATCTGCACTGTGGAATCAAGGGAGAGCTTTGCTGTAACAACTCTTTTGTTTATAGTGAAATCCAGCCGATGGGCTGTCAGTGCGGAAGAGTGGACGTAGGCTTGGAATAAGCCGAACCACTATAATTTTTGTGTTCATTTTCTCTTCCTTACTCTCTCTTTTACTTTGATCATAATTCGTTTTGTTAACAAAAGGCGAACTTCTTTTCTATTGTCTATTTAGTATTGCTCACTTATCACGAGAAAATATTTTTACACCTATTCACCCCCCTCTAAGTACTAGATATCTCAATTGGTATCAGAGCTTGTGTACTCACTTAATTTGAAGTGTTTTACTTCAGAGTTATAGATCCATGGCTAGTATGTTAGCTCCAGGGCTGGTAGAATGACAAAGCAATACCAGACCGCCTTACTTTGATGGAAAGGAATACACATATGAAAAAATAAGATGAAGGCATTCCTAAGATCAAAGGATCCTCTGGAATGGGACGTGGTAGACAAAGGAATCATTCTTAAAGTTGTACCTGTCTTAGAGAGAGGAAAAGAAGCTGTTGAGTCTAGTGAAATGACTCAGGAAGAGATAACCAAGAGACAAGCTCTTGATGCAAAAGCAATTTATTCTTTATATTGCGCTTTGTCACCTACTGAATATAAAAGAATATCTTCTTGTGTTACAGCCAAAGAAGTTTGGGATAGATTACACATTACCTATGAAGGAACTGATCGAGTGAAAGAAACCAGAATCAACATTCTCCTCGGTCAATACGAAGCCTTCAAAATGAAATCAAGAGAATCTATTACTGATATATTAAGTCGTTTTACAGAAATCGTGAATGGTCTTGAAAATCAAGGTCAACCAATTTCTGATCCCATGAAAGTAAACAAGCTACTGCGTGGACTCTCCAAGGATTTGAATCACATAAAGACCTCAATAAGGGAGACACAAAGAATTATGCCACAATTTGTCGATGAGTTGGTTGGGACTCTTCAGTCTTATAAAGTGGAGCGAATCAATGAAGACGAAAATCCTAAAGGTAAGAAATCCATTGCATTAAAATCCAATGATGATTCTGACGTTACAGATTCTGAAGACAATATGGATGATGAGGAGTTTGCTCTCATGATAAGAAGATTCAGAAAGTTGAACAGAAAATGAAGAAGATTCAATCCAAAGAAACATAGTTTTCAAAAGCAACAGACTAAGTCTGTTGATGATGATGAATCCAATAGAGATGTAGTCTGCTTTGAATGTAAGAAAAATGAACATATCAGACCCAACTGTCCCCTTCTGCAGAAGAAGAAAGGAAAAGTTGAAAAATATCGAAAAGCTCTCAAAGCAGAAACCTGGAGTGATACAGAATGTGAAGAAAGTGATGATGATTATGCCAATATATGTCTAATGACACAATCGGATTTAGATTCAAACTCCGAGACAGATTCAGATTCAGACAGTGAATTTGAGGTGAGTAATTTGAAAATCCCTACTAAAGTTTCTAAATACATTGATGAGTTATATCTTAGTCTCAAGACTTATCTTAAAAGGATTTCCGAACTTAAAAAAGAAAATTTTGCACTAAAACAACAAGAAAATATTTTGAAAGAAAAGGTTATTTTTTTCAGACATTAGTGTTACTACTCTAAAAGTAAATGAAGACAACCTTTCGAAAGAAAATGTATTTTTAAAAAATAACACCTCAAATATTTCCAAAAGATTTTCTATAGGATTTGAGAAACTTGAGAAAATTCTCTCAGCACAAAGACCTTATTTCAATAAATCTGGTTTGGGAATGACTGTGGAAACCATTCATTTAATTGATTTTCCTAAAGTGAAGGAAAGAATTAAGTAAAGATCTACAAGAGATGCTTACAAAAATTATTTCCAAAAAGTTTTTGTAAAATCAGTAGGTTGCAATGCTCTCAGATGTTCTAAGTGCAATAGTTCAGATCATTTTGAGAAAGAATGTCCTATGGTTTGGAAACCTGTTAAAAAAGTATGGGCAAAGACTGCATATCATACTAATACCAATGGACCCAAGAAAATATGGGTACCAAAGAAAGCTTGAGTTTCTTTCTTAAATGCAGGTTACTATCAATAAGAAGGTAAAATGGTATCTGGATAGTGGATGCTCAAGACATATGACAAGAGATTCAAATTACTTCATAAAGCTCGTTCAAGTAAATGGTGGAAAAGTTTCATTTTGAGGAAACAACAAATGAAGAATTGTGGGATTCGGAACTGTAAAGATTGGAACCCTCACAATTAGTAATGTTTCCTTAGTGGAAGGATTCAACTACAATTTGTTTAGTATCAGTCAACTGTGCGACACCAGTTTCAAAATCAACTTTCAAGAGGGAATATGTTCAGGAACCAGTAAAGATTCTACTCAGTCATTCATGGGTCGAAGACATGGAAATATCTAGCTCTTGGATGTCAAACCAGATGAAACCCAATGTCTAATCTCAATACAAGACGAAGCAAACTTATGGCACAGAAAACTCAGGCACATCAACATGAAACAAATAGCCAAAATTTCAGCAAAGAAGTTTGTTCGGGGTCTACTCAATCTGTCATACCAAAAGACTGATCTATGCACAACATGCGTGTTGGGAAAACAGGTAGGAAATTCATTTAAACCAATAAACCAAGTTTCAACTAACCGTGTATTGCAGCTTCTGCATATGGATCTCTTTGGACCAACCAGAACTCAGAGCATTGGAGGTAAGAAATATTGCCTAGTAATTGTGGATGACTACTCACGATTCACTTGGGTATATTTCCTGGTAAGTAAGTCTGAAACCTTTTCTTACTTTAAAAAGTTTGCTAAAAAGGTCTAAAATGAAAAATGGTATGTTATTTCAAGTATACGAACTGACCATGGAGGCAAATTTGAAAATCAAGATTTTACAAGATTTTGTGATGAATCTGGTTTTCAGCATGTGTTCTCTTCTCCGTATACTCCATAGCAAAATGGAGTCATGGAAAGAAAGAATAGATCACTTCAGGAAATGGCTAGAACTCTTTTAATTGAAAGTAATATCTCATCACGTTTTTGGGCTAAAGCAGTTTCTACAGCATGTTATATCATTAATAGAGTTTTTCTAAGGTTTATTCTGGAGAAAACCCCTATGAGTTTGGATGTAAATGAATAGATTTATTCAAAGAAAAGAAGCATATTGTTTCATATTTTCATGTGTTTGGATGTAAATGCTTTATATTGAAAAATGCAAATGATCGAGTTGGCAAGTTTGAAAAAAAATCAGACGAAGGCATCTTCCTTGAATATTCAACCACAAGCAAATCTTATAGAGTCCACAACAAGAAGACTCAATCTGTGGAGGAATCAATGAATATCAAATTCTAAGATTCTATGCAAAATGAATCTATTCAGACTCGTCTTGAAGAATCTGAACCTGCTCTAGACTCTACAAAGTCTAAATCTCCAGAAGCAGCTTAGACTTCAGAAGACCAGCAACAAATGATTGTCGAAGATTCAAATGAAGAAAAAGATCAACAATCTGACAAATCAACCAGCAACTGGAAGCATAAGTCCAGTCATCCCAAAGATCTCATTATTGGCGACATTAATGAAGGATTTCGCACAAGATCCAAAAGGCATGATGAGTCTAGTCCTGTGACTCTTATTTATGAAATAGAACCCAAAAGCATAGAAGAAGCTTTATCTGATGAAAGCTGGATTGAAGCAATGCAAGAAGAACTCAGGCAATTCAGTATTACTAATGTCTGGGAATTAACTCCTAAACCAAAAGGTAAATCTATTATTGGAGCTAAATGGGTTTTCAGGAATAAGATGAACGAGAAAGGAAAGGTCATAAGAAACAAAGCAAGACTCGTGGCCAAGGGATATACGCAAGAAGAAGGGATAGACTATGATGAGACTTACGCACCAGTAGCGAGGTTAGAAGCAATTAGATTATTACTTGCTTTTGTTTGTTATAAGAATTTCAGGTTATTTCAAATGGACGTCAAAAGTGCTTTCTTGAATGGATTTAACCATGAGGAAGTCTATGTGGAACAACCATCTGAGTTTGAAGACCCAAGGAAACCAGACTCTGTATTCAGACTGAAAAAGGCTTTATATGGTTTAAAGCAAGCACCTCGAGCTTGGTACGATAGGCTGAGTAAGTTTTTAATTCAAAACGACTTTGTTAAAGGTAAAGTAGACACTACACTATTTATCAAAGGAGAAAGCAAAATTTTTCTGCTTATTCAAATATATGTTGATGAAATTATTTTTGGATCCTCTAATGAAAGTCTGTGCAAGAAATTCTCTAAGTCTATGCAGAATGAATTTGAAATGAGCATGATATGTGAACTAACCTTCTTTCTCGGGTTTCAAGTGAAACAACTAAAGGAAGGAACTTTTATTCATCAAGAAAAATATGCTAATGATCTTGTCAAAAAATTTGGACTGGAGAATTGCAAAAAGAGTGATATACCAATGTCAAGTTCCTTGAAGCTGGACAAAGATGAAGGAGGAAAGAAAGTTGACCAGAAGCTATACAGGAGTATCATTGGTTCACTTCTTTATCTTATTGCTTTTAGACCTGACATTTTGTTTAGTGTTTGCATTTGTGCCAAATTTCAAGTAGTCCCTAAAGAATCTCATCTAAGTGCTGCAAAGCATATTATCAAATACATTGCATCAACTTCAGACTTTGGTTTTTGGTATCCTAAAAAAGGAGACTTTACTCTTCTTGGATACTCAGACGCAGACCTAGTCGGATGCAGAGTTGATAGAAAGAGTACCTCAAGTACCTGTCAACTACTTGGAAGCAGGATAATGTCTTGGTTTTTAAGGAAGCAAAATACAGTAGCTCTTTCTATACTAGAAGCAGAATATGTAGCTTTTGGGAGTTGTTGTTTACAAATTATGTGGATAAAACAACAGCTAAGAGACTTTGGAATTGAAGATTCATGCACAGAGATTAAGTGTGACAACACCAGCGCAATCAATCTCACCAAGAATCCAATTCTTCACTCAAGAGCAAAACATATAGAGATTCGACATCACTTCATTAGAGATCACGTTCAAAATGGAAAAGTTTCGATTCAGTTTGTTGACTCAAAGAATCAACTGGCGGATATATTTACAAAGCCTTTGGAGAAGAATCAATTTGAAGTTATTCGTTCCAGACTCAACATCTTGAGATTTGAAGAAGTAAAAGTCTAGAGACTCTTAGACTCAGACAATCGAGATTTTTGACTGTAAGTTATTTTATTCTCTCTCAGATTAAATCTTGAAAAGGTACGATCATCTATCCATAATTGATTTTTGCTATTTTCAATTTCTGTAATTATTGCAATCTTTCCTTTTCAAAAAAGGAGTTATTTTTAAAATGTCATTATCTAATTTTTTGAAAAAGGCAGTTATTTTTAAAAGGCATCTTTATACTTTCTTTTATGACGTTCCGTATGCCTCTCTTCGACTGTCTTATATACTGTCGGTTCCTCTTCGCTTTACTCTCAAAAACCTTAAGAAAGTACTGATCTTCCATTTCTGTCTTCTTCTCTTGTTTAATCCTCGAAAAGTTGTCATCTTTCTTGGGAAAACAAGCTTGGAATCTCCCAAAGACCGTGAAAAATGTCTTTCCAAAGAAAGTCTTCAAGGATCGCGAACAGGGGACCACAGCAAATGCGTGAGGGGCCTACGTACTTCGATCTAATCGAAGAAGAAGAATCTCCTAATTAGCAACAGAGCCCTCAACATTCTCAGCAGCGTCCATCTCCTCCTTCTAGACCTCAGGATGTTGTACATCGAGAAGAGGAAGAAATAATCGAAGACGCGGAACCTGTAAAAATTCATAAGCCCTCTTTTACCTACAAGCTTTATTGTGCTTTGAAGAAGGGTGGTACTCCTTTGAACCATATTGATGAATTTCTGAAAGACAAAGGGTATAGAAATGAAACTTTCTTTTTATGCACAATGGAACGTTTGGGAATTGCCCCTGCAGGGTCGGCGGAAGAAGCCTTTGCTAATATCCCAAGTGATTCATGGGTTGGAGGATTTAATCAACCAGATGGGAATGATGATGACAACTTGTATAGTTAGTTTAAACCAAGAATGGGTGTTGCGGCAAAAATCCGGAGCAAAAGGACAGACTTGTTTCGATCGGAGGAACACAAGCAATTGTACTCTAAGTTGCTGAAGCGTGGGGTAATAAACTCTAGAAGTGTGGATTTTGATTTTCTTGACTTTGTGAATGTTAATCTGCGAGAAAAATTCAGTCTTCTTCAACTTGAACAGTTTTGTTCTGAATCTACTGAAGTGTATGCTGAACTTACTGCTTATTTCTATTCGAATCTCAGTTTCTTGGATGCGAATAGATTCTCTTTTAGTGTTCGAGATCAGGATTATGTGGTCGACATGAATACATTGGCTAATGTGATTGGGGTTGAAAGAATGAGATATCAACCTATTAGTGTGTCTATTGCTCGTGCAACGTTGGAGCTTGTTCAGGATAGAAGGACAGAGGGAAAGATTTCCTATATGAGAATGAATGCGACCAATGTTCTGCTTCACAAGATTGTGATTAATTGCCTCGGACTAAAATTTACTTCAAAGACTGACGTTTCAAACTCGGAGGCAAAGCTGATGTATTCCATCAATGCTGGGAAAAAGTTCTCTCTTCCACACACTATTATGTTCCACATGTACAGGGCAATGGTGAAGGACAAGAGTCAACTTCCTTATCCAGCTCTTGTGACCAAGTTATTTAAACATTTGAACATTCAGCCTCCTTGAATTCTTTGTGTTCAAACGTGCGATCAAATGGTGGTGGGACTGAAAATGGTCTCCAAAATGCGTCTGAATGAACTCAACAAGGCGTTGGAGAAATTCAAGAAGAAAACCCCCGTCAAGACTCATCAAATCTCTTCGGCTGCAAAGAGAAAAGGGAAGGAGCCCACGGTTGCTTCATCCAAGAAAAGAAGAGCTATTATCATTAAGAATGAAGATGATGAGGATGATATCATCATTTCTGCAATGGCATTGAAGAACTTGAGTCGTTCTGTTCCAGAATCAACGGAGAGATAAGAAAAAGACATGGATGAGACAGAACAGAGGACTGGAGAAAGAGAAAATTTGGAGGCAGAGAAAAGACAAGCATAGGAGAGAGAAGCAGAAGAAGAAGATGAAGAGGAGGAAAGAATTGAAGAGGAAGAACAGGAGAGAGGAGATCAAGCGGAAGCAGAGCATGAGGAACACTCTTCTCCACATGAAGGCATGGAAACATGGGGAGATCCTAAGAAAAGAAGAATGTCCTCATACCCTATTACCAGTGAAGGAATAAGCCGCTCTCCAGCAAATCCAGAGGACATCTATGCATCTCAATTTCCTGAGGAGGGACATGATGTTTCATCGCCTAATCTACATGACTATGCTGATTTACCATCATCTACTTTTACATCCTCTGATCGTGCAGAAGCTAGTACTCAAACTGATAATTCAGCAGATTTTCGCAGAATTCTTGATGTTCTCTTAGAGATGCGGGGTCAAATATATGCTCTGGGATGCGAAGTACAAAACTTGCAGACTGCAGGTCAAGCTTCTTTAGTTTCTTTGAATGATCAAATCCAAGCCCTTGCTCTTCAGGTTCAAGCAAATGCTAAGGGTGATGATGTGGCTCAATTGAAGGAGGAATTGAAAAAGCTAGAAGGCATTGTCCAGTAAATGGGAGATTTCCAGCTTGTTTGTGTTCCTAAGCAATCTTAAATTCCATTCTCTTTTCATTTCTACCTTTTTAATGATGACAAAAAGGGGGAGAGATGTGGTGTAGATTTGATTTGAATTTTTGAACTCTTGACTATTATGATGTTTTGTTTTGACTTGACTTTTGTGTTTGGCTGTTTGGATTTGAACTGGATTTGGGTTTGACTATTTGAATGTTTGCTTATCTTAAGCACTATTGATATCTCATGGCTTTGCTTATTTAAAGAACTAATCTACCTTCTGTGGATGCAGATTCTAGTGTTATTAAGCAATTTATTTATGTGAGATATCCATATTTGCTTGAGTAATGTTTTGCAGGTCAAAGATATCCAAATCTGCAGGAAAGTTTTATCACCATCAAAAAGAGGGAGATTGTTGGAGAAATCTTCCTTGAGTATTTTGAAGCTGACAAAACGTTTCCATCAGTCTAGTCTAAAGGCTTGTAGACTCTTTCATCAAGGTCTGAAGACCTCCGGACTGCCAGACTCAAGACTTAAAGTCTATTCTCATTGACAGTTTCTAGTCCGTCGAAGAAGACTTATCCAGAACTGGATGTTTCGTTAAGGATTTGACTTTATCGACTGGAGAAGATCTCTTGGCTAGATATAGCATGTCGAAATCCATTATTCAAATCAAGATTGATTCAGGGATTGTGGATCCGTTGATTTGCGAAGTATACTTGGAAGGTTCTACTTATGGAAACCGATATCTTGATTGTGTGGGCGAGCAGGATTGATGGGCTATCGTCATATTCCTTAAATAGCTCGAAGATCTTCCTAATTGATTAAGTCCAATGGGTAGATTGGAAGAATTCCTTTGGTAAGTGCCAACGGGTATGATGGCATAAAAGAGTATATAAGGAAGACGTTCCAATTGTTTGAGTGTGTGCGCGATAAAAGAATTCCAAAGTTTGAAACTCTTTGTTCTTAGTCAATTCATTTGTTGAGTGAAATCTTGTACACAAAAGAGAGTCTATATCTTTGAGAAACCTTGAGGAAGTGTGGTAGAGTATCTACACTATGAAATCAAGGGAGAGCTTTTGCTGTAACAACTCTTTTATTCATAGTGAAATCCAACCGGTGGGCTGTCAGTGCGGAAGAGTCGACGTAGGTTTGGAATAAGCCGAACCACTATAATTTCTGTGTTCGTTTTCTCTTCTTTACTCTCTTTTACTTTGATCATAATTCGTTTTGTTAACAAAATGCGAACTTCTTTTCTATTGTCTATTTAGTATTGCTCACTTATCACGAGAAACTATTTTTACACCTATTCACCCCCCTCTAGGTGCTTATACTAGCTATCTCAATGTTGAGTTACCATATATGCATGAGGGTGAATCTAAGAAATGTTAGCACCCAAAGGATAAAAGCGAGTGAGGGGTAATAATGTATCATTTCCAACATTTCAATCTCTAAAGATTTTTGCACTAACATATTCTTTTACATTCTTTACAGAGCTACTGGGTCACCATGCCACAGTTAAGTACTCTTCATCTCAAAAAAAAAAAAATGGAGATTTTTCATTACAAAAAAAAAAAAGAACCTTTTGCGTTTTCCCAGAGACAAACACAAAAATGAATAATTGAGAAAAAGAAAAAAAAAAGCTTTCTACAAACTTTTTGAATATCCTTTTTATCTCAAAAATGTTTTCTTGCTTTGTGGGTTATTTAATTTGTATCAAATTTCCCTATGGAGATTGATCTACTCAGATGATCTTGACAGAGTGAGATGGAGACGTTAACCATGCCAAATAAGAAGTGCTTGGGATGAAAAAAGACAAGCCATTTTCAAACACATCTTTCTAACACTTTTGAGAGTTGAGTGAAAAACAACCTTCTCTTAGGACGAATGATTCATTCGTGTTGAGCAATATCGAAATGATAAAGGCATTTCCTTCATCAATCCCAAGCACCGAGCTAACATCTTGCCACCCTTTTGGGCCGAATAAAGATGATCCTTCAAAGTACCCCAGTCGAGAATGACCCTACTTTGGGGTAGCATAGGAGGTTACAGTCGTGTTCGGGTCAAGATGTGCTATCTTTCAAAAGCCAAATATTTTCAAAAGGTCAAATGACCTGGTCACGAAGCTATGATGATCATTGACTCTTAAAAATCCTCTTGAAAATTTTAAGCCTTTTGAGCTTCTCCCAAGCCAATATTACAACCCTTTTTCCGAAGTCTCTTATGATTGGGATGGTTTGAGTGAAAATGAGAATACCACCAAGAAGCTGCTGCTTAAAAGAGTGTGAGTAATTCTATCTTGTCTTATCTTCCAAGTTCTAGACTTATAAACTCGATGAAGAAACGACAAATGTTCATTTATTGGCCTCAAAACAATAATCCCTTTGTGTAAGCCCTAACCGAGCCTATATTGCGGTCCTTTCAAAAGACCTTTTTAATCGATCAGATTGTACTCATCGCGAATGTTTCTGAAAGCCTTTGACATAGGTTATGTGAGATACCCTCAGCAATTAGTCACTTCCCACGCGAATAGATGGGATCAAGCAGCCATTTTATCGAGAGTGTGTGAAAAGCATTTTCTGACTAGGAAGCTTTAGTTTGGCATGCTTAATGAGTCTTTTTCACGAGTCGTAGCCGTTTTAATAAGAACTTGACTTCTAGAGAATTTGATGATTAATGATATATCCCCGAGCAAGATGACAGTTTTGCACCGCATGATACTAATTGACATCGAATGTTTTTCTAAAGCAGTCGGATTTAGCTTGATTAGCTTGTTTAATTAATGTTGTAATATTGCTGATATGCCTCTTGTTGACGTCTCTAACGATATTTGCTCAAGTTGAGTCTGACAGGATTCCTCAGTGAAGTCATGAAGTTTTTAAGGGGTTAGCGGGTGCTTCCCTAAAAACCAAAGGTTCATGGTCAGCCTCAAACCATGCCATCTCCAAAGTGTTAGAGAAATCTCCTACAATGTTTTGAAGATGACAAAATAAAATCAAAGGCTACTAATATGTTTAATGGTTGAGTAATATACTATGCAGATGATAAAACGTCTAAAGGATATTTTCAAAGTCTATACCTGGAAAAACTAGAAGACAGACTTTATGCTGAAGCTAAAATTATTCAGACTATGTCCAGACCTTAAGGCTAAATATGTTCAGAAGCAGAATATGTTCAGACTTACGTCAAGATTGTAAATTCTATTTTAGTCTAAAGTCACTCAGACTCTATTTTAGTTTGAAGACTCTTAGACTTTACATCCAGAACGAGACACAAGTTCATATTCAGAATGAAGAAGATTCAAAATGTAGCAGATTCATAACGTAGCAGATTCAGGACATGAGGTTGGGATACCTGAAGTGCCATAACTTGGCACGGAGGGACACTTAAGTGCCATAACTTTAAAATGGTACACTTAAGTGCCAATATCGGAGTAAAATGGGACACTTAAGTGCCACTCTGGTGAAAATCCGGCCAAATGGCTGACGTGGCAATTTTCCGACAGTTTGGTCCAAAACGGCGTCGTTTTGCACGCCGTTTTGAAACCGGTATCACATAGCTGACTAACACTGAGCAGATTGTAGTTGAGTCCTTCAACTAAAGAAACATTGCTTATTGTGAGGTTTCCAATTTTCACAGTTCCAAATCCCACAATTTTTCATTTGTTGTTTCCTCAAAATGAGACTTTTCCACCATTCACTTGAATAAGTTTTATGAAGCAATTTGAATCTCCTGTCATATGTCTTGAGCATCCACTATCCATATACCATTTTACATTTTTCTTGATAGTGACCTGCATTTAAAAAAGAAACTCAAACTTTCTTTTGTACCCATCTTTTCTTGGGTCCATTCATGTTAGTATGATATGCAGTTTTTACCCATACTTTATTGACGGGTTTCCAAACCATAGAACATTCTTTTTCAAAATGATCTGCACTATTGCACTTTGAACATCTGAGAGCATTGCGACCTACTGGTTTTACAAAGATCATTTTAAAATGATTTTTGTAAGCATCTCTTAAAGGTCTTTGTTTGATTCTTTCCTTCACTTTAGGAAAATCAATTAAAGGAATGGTTTCAGCAGTCATTCCCAAACCAAATTTATTGAAATAAGGTCTTTGAACAGAAAGTATTTTTTTCTAGTTTCTCAGATCCTATCGAAAATCTTTTGGAAATATTTGAGATATCATTTTTCAAGAATGCATTTTCTTTTGAAAGATTATCTTTACTTTCTCTAAGAGAAGAAACATTCATATCTAAACATTTTACTTTTTCTTTCAAAACATTTTCTTGTTGTTTTAAGGCAGAATTTTCCTTTTTGAGTTCGGAAATCCTTTTAAGAGAAGTCTTAAGACTAAAACACAACTCATCAATGTATTTAGAAACTTTAATAGGGATTTTGAAGTTACTCACCTCAAATTCACTGTCTGAATCTGACTCTGTCTCGGAGTTTGAATCTGAATCTGATTGTGCCATCAGACATATGTTGGCATAATCATCATCACTTTCTTCACATTCTGTATCACTCTAGGTTTCTTCTTTAAGAGCCTTTCGATACTTTTTAGCTTTTCCTTTCTTCTTCCTCAAAAGAGGACAGTTGGGTCTGATGTGTCCCTTTTTCTTACATTCAAAGCAGACTACATCTTTATTTGATTCATCATCTTCAACAGACTTAGTCTGTTGCTTTTGAAAACTTTGTTTCCTTGGATTGAATCTTTTTCCTTTTCTGTTCAGCTTTCTGAATCTTCTTATCATGAGAGCAAGCTCCTCATCGTCCATATCGTCTTCAGAATCTGCAACATCAGAATCATCATTGGATTTTAATGCAATGGATTTATTACCTTTAGGGTCTCCGTCTTCATTGATTCGTTCTACTTCATAAGACTGAAGAGTTCCCACCAACTCATCAACAGATAGTGGCATGATTCTTTGGGTCTCTCTGATTGAGGTCTTTATGTGATTCCAATCATTGGAGAGTCCACGCAGTAGCTTATTTACCTTCATGGGATCGGAAATTGGTTGACCTTGATTTTCAAGAACATTCACAATATCTGTAAAATGACTAAACATGTCAGTTATAGATTCTCCCGATTTCATTCTGAAGGCTTTGTATTGACCGAGGAGAATGTTGATTCTGGTCTCTTTCACTCGAACGGTTCCTTCATAAGTAATATGTAATCTATCCCAGACTTCTTTAATTGTAACACAAGAAGATATTCTGTTATATTCAGTAGGTAATAGAGCACAATATAAAGAATAAATTGTTTTTGCATCAAAAGCTTGTCTCTTGATTATCTCTTCCTGAGTCATTTGACTAGACTCCACAGTATCTTTTCCTCTTTCTGAGACAGGTGCAGCTTTAGGAATGATTCCTTTTTCTACAACATCCCATTCCAGAGGATCCTTTGATCTTAGGAACGCCTTCATCTTGTTTTTCCATATGTTGTAATCCTTTCCATCAAAATAAGGTGGTCTGGTATTGCTTTGCCCTTCTATCAGCCCTGGAGCCAACATACTAGCCATTGATCTTTAACTCTGAAATAAAACACTTCAAACAAACTGAGTACACAGGCTCTGATACCAATTGATGTAGCTAGTATAAACACCTAGAGGGGGTGAATAGGTGTAAAAACAATTTCTCTAGATACGGAAGCAATACTAGGCAACCGATAGAAATGAAGTACTATTTTGCTTAACCAAAATGAATTACGATCAAAGCAAAGTAAGGAGTAGGGAAGAGAAGATTAAACACAAGGTTTATAGTGGTTCGGCTTATCCCAAGCCTACGTCCACTCTTCCGCACTGACAGCCTAACGGTTGAATTCCACTATGAACAAAAGAGATGTTACAGCACAACTTTTCCTTGATTCCACAGTGTAGATGTTCTACCACACTTCCTCAAGGTTTCTCACAAATATAAACTCTCTTTCGTGTACAAGTTTTCGCTCAAATGAATTGACTAAATAACAATGAGTTTCAGACTTTGGAATTCTTCTATCGCGCACTTCTCGAACAACTTAGAACGTCTTCCTTATATACTCCTTTACGCCATCATACCCGTTGGCACTTACCAAAGGAATTCCTCCAATCTACCCGTTGGACAGAATCA
Organism: Eucalyptus shirleyi; assembly: GCA_017140165.1. Lineage (NCBI taxonomy): Eukaryota > Viridiplantae > Streptophyta > Magnoliopsida > Myrtales > Myrtaceae > Eucalyptus > Eucalyptus shirleyi. Next base: position 22,246,270 of record CM029451.1, on the reverse strand, counting down.
ATTAGGAAGATCATTCGAGCTATTAAAGGAACATGACGATAGCCCATCAATCTTGTTCGCCCATACAATCAGGATCTCGGTTTCCATAAGTAGAACCTTCCATGAATATTTTGCCAATCAACAGATCCTTAATCTTCGAATCAATCTCGATCAATTAAAAGGATTCTGTTATGTCATATCCAGCCAAGAGATCTTCTCCAGTCGATAAGGTCATATCCTTAACAAAACATCCAGTTCTGGATAACCTTTCTTCAACGAATTAGTAACTGTCAATGAGGATAGACTTTGAATCTTGAGTCTGGCTGTCCAGAGGTCTTCAGACTTTAAACAGCAACCTTCAGACTAGACTGATGGAAATGTTTTGTCAGCTTCAAAACATTTCAAGAAGATTTCTCCAACAGCGGCCCTCGCCGCGATCCGGCGAGGGCTCGCAGCCCTCGCCGTCAGTCGGCCTGGGGCTAGCGACCCCGGCCGACCCTCCCCCCTCCGTCGCCGACCCTTCCCGGCGATGGTGGGGAGGCGGCGGCAGCGAGGAGATGCCCCGTTCGACCTCACCCCCCCCTTTTTTTTTAATTTTTTTAAAATTTTAAAATTTTAAAATTTCTTAATTTTTTAAATTTTTTAAAATTTTAAAATTTTTCTTTTTAAAATTTTTTTGAATATTTTTAATCTAATTTATATATTATTATTTACACGTAGATACGAAACGGTGTTGTTTTTGCATTTTCTCCGCCACGTTAGCGTGCAAAACGACGTCATTTTGGACCAAGCTCGCTGGAAAGTTGTCACGTAAGCCGTTTGGCCGGATCTTCACCGGAGTGGCACTTAAGTGTCCCATTTAACTTCAAAACTGGCACTCAAGTGTACCATTTTAAAGTTATGGCACTTAAGTGTCCCTCGGTGCCAAGTTATGGCACTTGTGCTGTACTTCTGCCTAGACTTACGTCAAGATTGTAAATTCTATTTCAGTCTAAAGACACTCAGACTCTATTTTAGTTTGAAGACTCTTAGACTTTACATCCAGAACGAGACACAAGTTCATATTCAAAACGAAGCAAATTCAGAATGAAGCAGATTCAGAATGTAGCAGATTCAGAATGAAGCAGATTCAGAATGAAACGACTGGACAGATCGTAACACAAGCCCCAAACATATAACAACTAGTGATTTGATTTGGATTTTACATCAAGATAGATTTGATTGACTTAATCTAATTGATTGACGATTGAATATTGAAAACAAGAACTTTCTATACAGATGTCACGACCTGAATTTTGGGTGCACCACCTAAAATTAGGCTAATGGACTACTAAGTCTATCTTAGCTCGGGCTCTTCCAAGCTCATACTAATTTGTGACTTAGGTTTAATTTTTTTAATATGCAAATGGATTTTATCTAGGAGTCGCCACTAATCAGTTTATGGTAGGTCGATTAGATATCTAAATAAAATAATGGGAGAATTGTTTTACTCTTATGAACCAGAGACTTTGGATATGAGGACTTGATTACACTAGATTTCTCTAATGCTCTTTCGGTACCATTTTTTTCTCTCTCTCTATTTTCCTCTCTTTCTCTCCTAAAACCGAAGAAGGCCCTCACTTTTGCTCTAAAATTTTTCAAAATTCCTCCTCCCTTGTCAATACACACACAACACCTTCTATAGGGGAAAAATTTAGATCTTTGTGACATATCCAATTTCGCTTGTGCATAATTCCCTGAATATATATCATTTGAGATATATGCACCCCATGCAATATTCTTTTTTTTTTTTTTGTAGTTTTCAAATATTCCATCTGAAAATTTCATTTCTGCCCAAAAATATGTTCCCTGATGTATATTACCTGAATATGTAAAAAAAAATCTCACTTGAATCAACACTCACCGTCGGTCCAATGCAAAAATAAAATTGAACAAAATAAAACAAATGCTTCTAAACTATATGTCGTGTAATTTTTATTTTTATTATTTTTTTGGGTAAAAATTAACCCATTTTTTAATGCAAAAATTTAGATGTCAACAACAAAGAAGCTCTACTTATGAAAACCAAGATTTTGTTTATATAGGCGATCAGAATCAATTTGGGATTCTACTTCTATATTCAATGGCTACTAAATCTTCTAGATACAGATCTGTCCAATGGGTAGATTGGAAGACGATCCTCTAAATACTGTCCAAAGTCTAGTTTGGAAGTGGATGAGTATTTAAGGAGATCAATGACCTATGAGCAAGTAAGAGACGGAGTGTAGAATTTATAATTCCAAAATCTGAGTGACCTTTATTCTTTGGTGAGCTTAAACGTTTGTGATCGTGATAGAAATATCAAAAGAGTGACTTAGTGAGATAGTATGATCTATCACTAAGTGTTTGCATTCAAAGTTGTAATATCTTATTGATTGCATAGTGGAATCCAGCAAAAGGCCGATAGCGTGGGAGAATGGATGTATGCTTGATCCAAGACGAACTACTATAAACCTTGTATCTATTTTCCTCTTCCCCAAACTCCTTTATTTTGTTCGTAGTTCTATTTAACTGCTAAAGTCTGAACTCGCTCAAAGTATGTTGTTCTTCAAACTCAGTTTAAATATATATATATATATATATATATATATATATATATATATATATATATATATTTCTACTACTACTCTTTGTGAAATTTTTTTTTCACACCTATTCACCCCCTCTAGGTGTTTATACTAGTACTTTCACAAAGATTCATGGTCAACCTTAAACTAGGTCATCTCCAAAGATTCATGATCAACCTCAAACTATATCATGTACAAGGTTCATGGCTAGCCTTAAACCATGCCATTTCCAAGGTTGATGGGTTTATCCTTAAACCACGGGGTTAGTGGTTTTTCCTAAATCACACAGTTTGTGGATCATCCTTAAACCACAATGTTGGTTTATCCTTAAACCACGGGGTTGGTGGCTTTTCCTAAATCACACGGTTTGTGGGTCATCCTTAAACCACAAGATTGGTGGGTTTATCCTTAAAACCACGGGGTTAGTGGCTTTTCTTAAATCACACGACTTGTGGGTTCTTCCATAAACCACACTTGTCCGCATCCAGTCAAAACCTGTTTGTACACGGTGAGACCTTTCTCCCAGTCGAAACCCATTTTACACAGCGAAACTATCACATTCGGTCGAAACCCGTTTGTACACGGTGAGACATTTCTCCCAGTCGAAATCCGTTTGTACACGGTGAGACTATCATACCCAGTCGAAATCTCATTTTACACGGTGAGACTATCACATTCGGTCGAAACCCGTTTATACACAGTGAGACATTTCTTCCAGTCGAAATCTGTTTTTACACGATGAGACTATCACATCCCGTCGAAACCCGTTTATACACGGTGAGACTATCATACTCAGTCAAAACTCGTTTATACACAGTGAGACTATCACATCCAATCGAAACCCGTTTATACATGGTGAGACTATTATCCGGTTGAAACCCGTTTGTACACAGAGAGACCTTTCACCCAGTCAAAACCCGTTTGTACATGGTCAGACTATCATCCGGTCGAAACCCGCTAGTACACGGTGAAACCTTTCTCCTAGTCAAAATCTGTTTGTACACGGTGAAACCTTTCTCCTAGTCAAAACCCGTTTGTACACAGTGAGACCTTTCTCCCAGTCGAAACCCGTTTGTACACGATGAGATTATCATCCGGTCGAAACCCATTTGTATACGGTGAGACATTTCTCCCAGTCGAAACCTGTTTGTACATAATGAGACTATCATTCTCAGTCAAAACCCGTTTGTACATGGTGAGACTATCATATTCGATCAAAACCCGTTTGTACACGGTGAGACATTTCTCCCAGTCAAAACCCGTTTGTACATGATAAGACTATCACATCTAGTCGAAACCCATTTGTACACGATGAGACCTTTCTCCTAATCAAAACCTATTTGTACATGGTGAGACTATCACATCTGGTCGAACCCCGTTTGTACACTGTGAGACGTTTCTCCCAGTCGAAACCCGTATGTACATGGTGAGACTATCATACTCAGTCGAAACTCGTTTGTATACGATAAGACTATCATCCGGTCGAAATCTGTTTGTACACGGTGAGACATTTCTCCTAGTCGAAACTCGTTTGTACACGATGAGACTATCATATCCAATCGAAACCCATTTTTACACGGTGAGGCCCTTTTTTCAATCTCAACCATACGGTTTGTGGGTCTATCCTCAAACCACACGGTTCATGGGTCATTCCTTAAACCACACGGTTCGTGGGTCTATTCTTAAACCACACGATTTGTGGGTCTATCCTTAAACCACACCGTTAGTGGGTCATTTTTAAACCACAAGGTTGGTGGGTTTACCCTTAAACCACACGGTTAGTAGGTCTATCCTTAAATCACAAGGTTAGTAGGTCATTCTTAAACCACAAGGTTAATGGGTTTACCCTTAAACCACACGGTTAGTGGGTCTATCCTTAAATCACACGGTTAGTGGGTCATTCTTTAACCACAAGGTTTGTGGGTTTATTGTTAAACCACGGGGTTCGTGAGTCTTTCCTTAAACCATGCTTTTAAAATGTTCGTGAGTCTATTTTTGAACTGCGATTTTTAAAAGGTTTATGGTCAACCTTAAACTATGTCATCTACAAAGGTTCATGGGTTTTCCTCAAACCATGTATTTTCAACACGGTCAAAACCTGCTGTTACATGGTGAGACTTCATCTCTTTCTTTTTATGATATGGCGCGCTTCTGTAGCCTAGGGTCTTCATTCTTCCTAGGACACGGAGTGCTTTTGTAGCCCAGAGTCCCTCTCATTCTTCTTAGGACACGGAGTGCTTTTGTAGCCCGGAGTTCCTCTCTTTCTTCTTATGACAAGACATACTTCTGTAACTTGGGGTCTTTTTTCCTTTTATTGACACGACATGCTTCCATAGCTCGACCTGATGTAAGCATATTCAACCAGGATTTCTCTACCGCTGAAATAATTTAGGTGTCTTCTGTCTTTAAACACAACCTCTTCGAGGCTACATTTAAAGAGCTGTTGACACCTAAATTTCACAATTTTACTTAAAACTTAGTCACATATAAAATTAGGAATTAGTTGCTAAAAAAAAAAAAAATGTCGAAGGGGCTGGGTCAAACCGGATTCGGCCTTGGCCTGGCCCGCCTTTTTCTCTCTCGTGCTAGGGCCCGGCCTAGTTGTTTTCCTCCCCCTCGGCGTCCTTCGCATGCGGCCTATAAGAAAAGTAGGGAGGAAAAGCAAAAGAGGGCAACACAATAGAGTGGGGAGAACTGGAGAAGAGAGTGACAACCGAGAGGAGCAGAGGAAGATAGAGAGAAAGAGAGAGAGAGAGAGAGAGAGAGAGAGAGCATGCAAGCAGGAAGAAAAAGCAGAAGAAAAATTGAGTGGGGAGAGGAATGAAGGGGGGTGGATCTAAGGAGGCGTTGTCAACGCTGCTTGACGCCATTCGAGCCGCTGCCCTTCGAAAGCTGTCCCCTATAGCCCGAAGCTACAACACCCACCACTACTACCCTCCAAACGCCGTCCCTTATAGCCCAAAGCTACAGTACCCACCTCCACTGCCCTCCGAAAGTTGACCTATAGGATCCCGCCACTGCTGCTTCTAACGCCGAGCCAGCCGAGACCAGAGGGAATGGGAGGATGAACTCGGAGCCCTAGATTCGAAGATCCGAAGATCCAAAGCAGGGGGTCAACCAAAGGCCTAGATCTGATCATGCTTGATCAGATATATGAGTCGATTGAGCTCCGCTGCATTGCCATTCAAGTCACCGCCGCCCTTCGTCTTAACGTGTTGATTGTTGATCCTTATTGAGCCATGTTGAACACCTCTAGCCGCAAACTCCGCTACTGCAGCCTTTGCAACCACAAGCATCGCCGTGCCAACAGCCAAAGCTTCGCCCTCCGACCCTAACGCCATTTGAGCCGTCCCCTTTCAGCCTTGGATGCCGTCGCCATCATCATCACAGCCTCGTCACACCAGCTGCGATCTGCTCATCCCCCCCCCCCCACCCTTTGTGAAGTCGCCGTTGCCTCACTACTTCGCCAAGCAGCTTCGCGTCGTCGCCGTCAAGCTCGTCGTCAACGTCATCAACGCCGCCATCAAGCCCATCACCGCCATTGTCAATGCCGCCAAGAAGTCCTAGGGTTTCGGCCAAAAGTTCGGTTGGGTGGGGTTCGTGAATCAAGTAGGGTTTTGGCCAGTCCGAGGTTGTTTATTCTCCGAGCTTGGGCCACTCTTTGGGCTGAGTTTTAGTTATAGGGCCATCAATTGTTGGGCTTAGTCTTGTGTGGACTGGGTTTATTTTAACAAATTGGGTTTAGACAATTTGAAAAAGCCCTCTTACAAGAGGATTGGGCCCCTTTGGTCAGGCCCAATCCCGGCCCCTTTGGTCGGGCCCAATCCTGGCCACACGAAGGCCCGACCACTTCTAGTCGAGCCTAGGCCCTTTTCGGGTGGGTTAATCGACCCGCCTCCAACCGAACCCGATTCGCTCTGACCGGGTTGAACCCGGGACCAGACCTGGTTTGGCCTAAATTTTTTTATTTTATTAAAAATTAAAAATTAAAAATTAAAAAAGATTTCAAAAATCCAAAATGATGGGGTTTGGTTAGGAATTTCCATATATTGTCTTCTTAGTGTAATTAGGCTTTAATTTGCTCATATTTTGACTATATCATATAATTAATTGCATATATAATTATATTTAATTGCACATATTTAATTTTATTTTAATTAGGATCTTGGTAGCTATAATTGTTACTTTAATGATTGCACATCCACATGATCACCTTGCATGTTAGTGGATACGTATAAAATCAATCGAAACTACCGGAAAAAAATCATTTCTTTTAAAATAAACAAGATTAGGTATCGAAATGGCATTAATTGGTCAATTAGTATAATTAAATCCCCGATCTTAAATTCTTTGATTGTGTAAGAAGTGAGATACACTCTCATGCCTCACTTGGTTTTTAGCCTACCTCTCAATAGGCTAGTGGCGACTTTTTTTTGCAAAATTTTTAAGAATATCCTAACGTCACGCGGGGTATGGGCTTGGGGGAGCCCGCGCGTAATCATGGCTATAAGCTTGTCCTTTTGACAATACCCCTAAACCTACTCCCTCCCCCCGAAGGGTAGGTCGCGACAATAACTCATGTGAATGAAATCACTTGCAAACTATAAAAAAATCATGAAATTCTTATTATCATGGTCTTATAGCCCTAACAAAAGAAAATTAAAACATAATAAAAGAAGAAATGAAAATATAAATTAAACCCAATATCTTAAATCAGAGAACAATAATTTTGTTATCGCTTTTGTCTTCGTTTCCTTCGTTTTGCCATTTTTTGCCTTATTTTCTCTATATCTTATTGTGGTACATAAACAATGAAAATTTGAATAAATAGAAGGAAATCCAAATATTTTATCGCAATATTGCATTATTTGTTGCCTAAAATAGGTAATAACTCTATTTTTATAAAGTTATTATCTGCCTTTTATGGCATCCGGAAATTTTAGTGACCCTTGAAAATATGACGGTCCCTAATCAAATCAATGGAGGTGTTGTTGGATTGTGTTATTGGTATCATTTATGGACACTGTTTTATTTTTGGACTGATGCGCTGTATATAGTAATGATCCGACTGTAGAATTAATTATGGCCTTGTCAGGATCCCTTTACTTAAGGTTATTGGCAGGACTAATCTCATCAATAGTTTTGTTGACTTCGGAAAAATGACGATATATCGTGGATTGATAAATTTATGATTGGATTTCATCGTCGACACCGGTGTTAGACCTCATCGTACCATCGTCATCATCGGCACCGCTTTAGACCCCACTGATTTATATATATATATATATATATATATATATATATATATATATATATATATATATATATACTTGTACCGATGACGCTATGCAACTATACCACTTGAGTGCACATGAGATAAGAAAAGAAATCGAAACACCGTGCAATCTCGTTCTTCTTCTATACAAGAATCTGAGTCATGAATAAGTACACTTGACAAATTATTGAACCACGAAGACCATGGGACTGAGAATGCCCCATATTTGTGCAAGTTTAAGGATCAATTTTTTTTTAGAATTGGGCCTTGTTATTTAAGGACTGCACGTCCACTAATCTACTAGCCCAAAACAACCCAAAAACCCCCTAACATTTAAGTCAACTAATTGGAAGAGACGTTGACTAAAGCTTGGCTGGGTGATGACACGTTGCTGGCATGTGGACAGCTAGCGAAATGCACGGGGAGGCATGCTGAAGACACGTCCATTCCAGCTGTTCGTTCCCCCTGCAGCCACCAAATGATTTGCATGCAAATTTTTGCAAATCAATTAGAAAACAGGCGGATTAGTCGAGAGAGGAAGAGAGATAGAGAAAGAAAAAAGGAAAACCAGTGAGCGAAGAGAGGGCTTGAGTGAGAGAAACCGAGAGAGTGAGTTGGCGAGGAAAGAAGAAGGAGATTAGTCCCTGCCGTGTGTGCGCATTGCCGCCGTCGACGCCGTTCAAGCCCGCCATCGTTGAGCCACGCACTCCTCACCGTCTCACCACACGCTGTTGAACCGTACTCCTCACCGTCTCACCACACGTTGTTGAACCATAGGACATCAAGGCAAGTGGAAGTTCACCTATCTATGCCTTTGCATGTTAGAATTGTCTGTGGAATGTTAGTAGATGTGAGGAAGTGTAGAAATTAGAGCTGCATGTTGATTGGGATCACACTAGATGAAGTTAGAGCTAGAAGCAAAGCAAAAACAGTGCATGTATTGGATTTCGAATTTTTAGAAGGGAATTTAAGATCTAAAGATCTGACTATGATGGATTTTTGGGAAGTAAAGAGGGTATATTGCAATGTAGTATGCTGGTATATACTTGCTTGTGGGTGTCGGAGGTCAAAATCCATGGAATAGGAGCAAATTTCCCTTTGGCTAGTAAGCTGTTTTGCAAGGGACAGAACGACCATCGGTGCTTCCTCGATTTTTCTGTAATTATCTAGCCACAATTCGACTTCAATTCCTTGATGAAAGTTTTAGGGCACATCCTCATGAACAACATATCAAAAATTCAGAATAAAAGAACAAGGGATGACCATCGAAATGATTTTTCTATGAAAACACCAAATCTGGAGATTTTACAGAATGATAGTTAGGAAAAATCGAGATTTTTACCCTCGGTACGTAAATCTGACTTGGTGTTCTTCATGAAATTTGTTCCTCTAGGTCTCATTGATAATGTGTCAAAATTTCATAATTTTCTGAGCTTATTTAGTAATTAATTCGGAATTGTTACCAAAACCGTGCAAATGTGGAAATTAAACTGCTGCTTCGAATTTTCACACAATTTGTCCTATAGGTGAATATATTTCGAATTGCTATGTGATATGATGATGCTGTTGGTGGAACCTTGTGATTGATAAAAGGTCCATAAGATATATTGTTTGATATATGAAAGTGCTTTTGTGAATTAAAATGCTAATTGTTACCATTGAACCCTCAGGTTAATGATGCCCCGTGAGTCGGGAGGTCCAAAGGATCGAAAGAGTCGATGTCTTGTGGATGCCCAGTGGCCCTAAGAGGCTAAATGCTAGAGGTATGCCTCGGGAGCTTCAGGATGCCCGGTCGTATGCTTGTCGGTACGTAAACCTAGATGACCGAGCAACCATCCTTATGGTGAGCTTCAGAGGTTTTCCTCGTGATGCTAGGTGGGGTATAAGATGCCTAGAGGCGTGATATGCTCCGGATGCCCGGTGGCCTTAGTGGCTAAATGTCGGAGGCTTTCGCAATGCCAAGGTGGATGCGAATGCTCGAAGGGACGCAAACATTGGTCCTCTGGGGAATGAAATCTTTTGAAGGCTAAATAAATGATATGTGATATGATTATGTGGCATATGATTCTTATAGAATTCCATGATATTGATATCCATTTATCCCTTGATTTCTTGAATTGTCTATCTTGTATGAAATTAGATACTGATTGTTATGCTCGACATAGCTTGTTGAATCTTTTGCTGCTGGGTGGTTGTACTCACCCTGTTTAGGGACTAACATTTCAGATTGAGAGATGCCTCTGTTACCTGTCACACGTGGCACATTTTATGGCGTCCCGGTCGATGTTGAGTGCTCGTGTTCAGAGCACATCTATGTTGGTGTGTGAGGGTTGGTGTTTGTCCGCGTTCAAGTCCCAGTCATGTATGATGTGGGTCTACCTGGAGGCCCCGTGGTGTAGGAGTTCCTATCTGTGCATGTTCGCCATGACGGAATTATGATGGGGATGTTGCCGCCACCACCAACCGATGGACCGGGCTGGGTGTGATTGACCTCCGGTGATGGGTAGCTGATGGAGCTTTTTTTTGGACTACCGGCACTATCCGATGGACTGAAGTTTATGGCTGTTGTAGAGTTGGGCACTTTTGGTTATAGCCGAGTTTTAGAAAAGCCTTGGCCTTTTGTTGTACCAACTTATGTTGTCCATCAAGTTATGTAAATAAAAGTGCTCGGTTTATCTTATGAAAATGTCTAGTAAGTGTGTATCATTTCGAAATGAATGGGTTGGGGAGATGTGAAATCACTTCCGTTATACCTCTTACGTTGCGCCGGGACCGTTAAAAATAAATAACAAACTCTTAGGACTTATAGACCTTCAAGTCAAGGTAACAGAGTGGAAAGCGCACTGTGGCGACCCTATTGGATTGGGGTTCCACACCTTTTGACATAATGATAAATTTTGCTTTGGAATTCCAAAGTTAGGCATACTCAAGTTAGAGCATTATAGGATTGGTAAACTGCTGGGAAAATGCCTACTTGTATGCTAAATGACAAAACTGTAAGACTTGATAAGGGACAAGTCAAAGCGGACAATAAGTCAAGTGAGTTAATATATAAATGTCACATCTTTCATCGCTTTTTGAAAGTTGGACAATGGCTTTAGTCTTTTGATGTCACCATATGTTACCCACGTCGCTTATCTGCAATCAGAATGGGTCCAAGCCACTTCAAGGTAAACGAATAAGGAACCAATTCAATTTCTGATTTCATTTTCTAGAATTTATCGAATCACTTGTCATGCTTGAGGCTTGAGCCACCCATTATTTCTCGACTTGAACCTCTTTTTTAGGCCCTGTTCAAGTTGAAAATTCACGTGCTATTGGTTTCTCTTAAATTTTTGCCACGATTACTATTAATCAGGTTGGATGTTTTAGATTAATCTTGTCATAGTGTAATATCGATTTATTTAGTCACAAGGAAGTAATTTCTTGGCAATCTCCTCATATGTGCGCGGTGTTGGAGAAATCGTTCCAGAATATTTTGAAGCTGACAAAACGTTTCTTTCAGTCTAGTCTGGATATCTGCAGATCGTCTAGTTTAAAGTCTGAAGACTTTCTGAT